>JAFIRS010004435.1:0-86793 GCA_018342105.1 Gonioctena quinquepunctata
CAAGCAAAAATTACGTGCGTAAAATGCGCGACGGTGGCGCGTTTTTTCTGGAAAATTTGGAGCGTTCCAAGTCAATATCACGAAACTCACGAACGGGCCCGGTGGGGCACGTCGTTGCGAATGGTCGTGCGGGGTTTTTGGAATGAATTTTTATCGCTGGAATTTCAGTTGCATTTTTATTTATTTGTTTTGACCCCTTAAAACCCCCTTTTTTAATTATTCAACCACGTCTGGTAAATATAGTTTTTTGGCATAAAAAAAAAACTGCATTTTGAAACTTTTTGATTAAACAAGAATAATTTGGTTTTCAATTTTTTTTTTTTATCTGATAAACAAGAAGTCTTGTGTTATTGTTTCAAAATCACGTCTCCCGGGGAAAACTGAGACATCTGTCAATTCGTTTCAAAAAAACTTCAAATTTAAAAGGGGTTGATGAGCCGTGAAATTGACGAACTAACTCCCAGACATAATTGAGCCAAAAATCAGGATGTAAAACATTCCGGAAGTATCGAAAGAGAAATTAAAAAAAACCCCCAAACCTTCCATTTGGCAAAAGGAAAAGGTCACCGGTCAACTTGTAATGTATTACTTGAAACATTGGTAAATTGTCTAGAAATTTAAATCCTCAACTATATGGGCGAATTTTTCCATGTAAAGGGACCTGATAAATATCAACAGAACTGTAAATTGGAACTTTAAAAAACCCAGAGCATTCCTAAAAGAAAATCCAACAATAGGGGGAAAAAACCCCATAATTTTTCCATGATGAAATCAAAAGTTTATAAAGAATCTCCTGATGACATTAATTTACTTGATAAGGTAAGTTATCTTTTGAGAAATTTTGGGGTTTTTAAAAAAATGACAAATACATTTTATTATTATACATGTCTGCCCCTAATGACATGAAAAAAAGTAGCTCAGCGCTCAATACTTTTCCGTTTGACTTGAATTTGGGGTTTTCGCCCCCAAACAGTGAATTTTTTTTTTATTTAATAGGTTACATTTGAACTTTACAAAGACAACAAAGAGTGAAAAATTTGGGGTTCTACACAATTTTGTACAAACCCCAAAAAAAAAAACCAAGTTAAGAAAATTCACAATAACAGGTGTTTTTATGATATTCAAAATTTTTGGGCTTCGCCCTGGCCCGTTGGAAAGAATCTTTTCAATTATCAAAAGGAAAATGTTTGGTACAAAGAGTTGGTATTGTAAAATTGGTTATGGGAAAAAACAATAGCGAATAATACAAAATTTTCCAAAACCCCCAACATACCCCTTTTTTCCCAGGAGATCATCACAACAATAGACGCTGGAATATTTACCTCTTAAGCGACAAGGTTGGAAATCAAGCACATTTTTGGGAGAGTTTAAATTACAGTCAATGAAAAATAAATAAATATGACATGATAAAATTTTGAGTTTGATTAATAAACCCCAAAAAACCGCCATCTACTTAATGTCATATAGTTTTGAAAAAAGAAATATCAAATGTGCCTTTTCAATGCCCAAATGTTCAAAAATCACATTAATATTGTAACAATAAAAAATTTAAAATTGAATAATTAAAAAAAAAACTAGAGAGGTGTAAAGGGGGCCCGGTGGAACGGGTTCCTTTGATTAATTAGTGAAGGAATTTTAATAATTTTTTATTTTTTAAGTTTTGAAAATTTTTATATATATATATATATATATATATATATATACACCTTCTGTCTATTCTTTTTGTATAAAAGGGGGGCTCTTAAAAAACAAAGAGTGTGTTTTATATATATATATATATATATATATATATACTTCTAAAAAAAACAGCGTATGGGGTTGAACACGCACGGCTTTGAAACATCCCTTTTTATATTTAATATTAAAATATAATTTTTTTTTAAATTTTTAATTATTTAAGGGGCCTAACTTTGAACACACAAAATGGAAAATTATAACCTTTTTACTTAGTTGCACAATAGTAAAAAAGTTATTGCGTACTTTAAAAAACATAAGCATTTTATTGTCTGTATAAAAATTTTCCACACCTAACTCCAACAATATCCCGGGGAATTGAGAAACACTGTAGTTATTTTTTTTTTTATTTTTTTTATTTATTATGACAAAAATCCTGTATACACTCAAAAAAAATCGCGAAAACCCACGTTCAATGCGAAAAAAAAAGACAAAACGAAAATAACTGGCTTTTTTTAGAGAGAGAGAAGAAGAAGACAGAGAAACACCGCCCACGGTGACAACCAAGGAAAGTCTGACAACTTTTTTGGCTTAATTTATTCCGTCAGCCCTCTTTCGAACGCGCGATAAGAACAGTTCCAAAATTTTAATAAGAATATCGTTCAGTTATTAATATGTTCCAATTTTTCTTGAAATGGAAATTTAATAAAAAAAATTGAATTCAAAATTTTTGTTTTTAAAAATTTTTCTTTATGTTAAAGCCGTAGAAAAGTATAGTGAAACCACACGGAATTTATTTTCCCGTATGATTTGCAGCACTCGCCTACGGCTCGCCCAAACTTACTCGTGGGAAATATATCATTCCCCTTTTAAACAATATACTATTCTCGACTCTCGGGTTTTTGTAATTAACCCCCTTGTCTCGTTTATAATTTGCAGACTTTCTGGTTTAAAAAAAAGATTTAATTCCAAAAATTCCGTGGTTGCAACCACCAGTAGGCTCTCAGGTAAAATCTCCCCCAAAATACCTGAAATATCAACCAGCATGGAAAAAAAAAGGCTTGTTTTTTTATATTTATTCATTCACCAGATATAAAAATTTAAACCTACAAAGCCCCTTCCCCCCCCACTTATTTTCGCACCACCCCGGATATCCCCCCAAAATTTGGGGCTTCAAAGGTTAAAAAACCACTTTTTCCTGAAAAAAAAAAAACAAAAAATTTTAAAATGGGGGCAGCCCATCTTAATCATTTTTAAATAGAATTTCCCATTTCGAAATCTGCTTAATTCTAAATTTTTTTCCCCCAATCCTTTACCCTAAATTGAGTGTTTTGAAATAAACGTTTGAAAAGTGAATTTTGGTCATTCCAAACCCAACAAAAACATATTTTTTCAATCTTTGATTGAAAAAACCTTGTGGGTAAAATCTTTTTTACGTCAAACTGAACTCCCAACTGTAAATAGTCCGGTGAGCCCTAAATCCTTCGGAAAAAGGGGGATCTTGGCTCGTAGTTTAACGTAATTTTCAAAAACTTTTGATATTTGGAGAAGCTGGGAAATTATCATCGGTCCGTATGTTTAATGATAGTGCCGAACCTAGGCCGGACCTGTCGCCCCACCCATCGCAGCGATGAGTTCCCGAGTTTTTCGAGAACCATCAGCGCCTTCCGCGGAAAAAACGCCAATATTGGAAACTTGGAACAATCCCCCAAGGGGAAAATTGAAACATCAGATCGTAAATAAAAACCCCCTCAAGGGGGTGAAAGGTCGCGGCCCCATACGTGGCAAAATTTTTAAAAAATTTTTTTATTTGTGAAAATAAATTTTAAAACCAAGTTAAGTTTATTTTTACAATTGGTTCGGATAAGTTTAAAAAATAAACAAGTGATCGGAGGGATAGTCAGAAAAATAAATTGATAGCCTTTTTCTGTACGCCCAAAATAGACAGTGGCTTTTTCGCGAATGGACAATTGTGGGGGGGAATATAAACTGATACGTTTTTCGCGTGAAAAAAAAAAATAAATGGCGGTTTTCCCGGACAATTTCGTGGAAAAAAAAACGATACGTTTTTCGCGTAAAACAGACAATAGACTGGTGGCCCGTGGAAAAAATTTTCCGGAAGTGAATTTTAACAAACTGATAAACTTTTCGTGTAAAAAAGACTGATACCCAAAAAAAGACAAAATTGTTAAGAAAAAGCCCTTTGGGTTTTAAGGTAGGGATGAAACGGGAAATTTGGGGGGAAAAAGGGGAAGGGGAAACAAAGGAAAAAAAAAATTATCCAGGAAAGACTTTGCGAAGGACAACAAAAGGTAGGACCCCGGAAACATTTTTTTTCGAATTCCCAGGTGTTTAAGTTTGGTAATGAAAAACGGAAAAAATTTTCAAAAAACCGGGAAAAAAAAATGCTAAAAAATCTGGAAGAGAAGCTTCCAAGAAAATTCAGAAATCGGAAGAGAAAATTTTAGAAAGCCTGGAAGATAAGCCAAAAAACAAAAAAGGCCTAAAAAGAACCGGGTTGTGGGAATCGTCTAGAAAAAGAATAGGAACCGTTGAGGCAGAGATGGACAAGATGAAGGAAATAACGGCGATGAAATAAAGACGGAATCGAGGCGTGGAAAAAAAAAGGCACCGATCAGTGGGGAAAAACGAATTAATAGTGCGCCCCACAGAGATGGTTAAAAATGCAATCACTTGAGTTTGAACTTAAAAAATTTCAAGAGGGTATAAAAGATGTCAAGGTACAAAAGGGGGAAGCTTTGAACCGCCTCTTTTCGACAAAAACTCCATGGGCAAACCCCCGCCGGTTTTTTGGGAAGACCCCAAAGCAAACGGATGGAATGCGGGGAAATTTTTGGACACTTGTTTCGTGGGGAAAATATTTCCAAACTCCACCCCCAAGAACAGGAGGATTGATCGTGATTAAACATCTAAATTACGATAGGGCCCCGCCCATTTGGAGTATACCATTAGCTGAAAATCGCGCAAAATCGGGGGAACCTTTAAAATTTTAAAAAAGACATTGCACGTTGGCGTCCGCAATCCAGCCACACCCGAAAATGTAATGGGCGACTAGGGTTCGGGATTCTTGGATGGACCGGACCAAAAAAGACAAGCGTTGATATTAAACTCGCCAAACACTTAGACGCAGCACGAGCTTTGGGAATTAAGCCAAAACAAGCTGCAAAACCCAAAAAAGTTCAAATATTGAGGAAGACCCCCGGAGCCTGCAATTGGGGAACCCCAAAGGAAAGGATAAGGAAGTTGCCTGAAAAGCAGATAAGATCCGGAATTGGGCAAAATTAGACATGTCGTAGCAAATTCCAACTTTTTCGACCCGATGCGGAAAAAACAAAAAGGTCGACAAAGGGGGAATCGTCGGGATGTGCCCCAAAACCCGGTTCCCTTTTTTCGCTATCCTTCAACGCAGAACAAAGGTGTTTTTGTAGACGGTCCATAAAAAAAGACCCACCACTGCTAGAACGGTGCGACTAGGAAACCGGCCTTTTCCCTTTCCCGAACCCCGGGAAAGTTGAACCGACAACGAAGCTGCACACAGGGGCCAGCTACTGTATATGGCGAGCTACCGTTGAAATAATTTTGGGCAGCACAAAGGGGAAAAACGGCACGAGGGACATCAAGACGTCAATCATGGAATGGACATCATAAATTCCCCGGGGGTTTGTTGGATTTAAAAAAGGGCCCCCACGTGTCGGGAAAAGAGCTGGTCCATGGGAAGTGGGGGGTTTATCCGGTTGTTGGCTGGAGGCCTTTCCTGGGGGGGCTGAAACCATTCTGGAGGCTCCCGGACGGGGTGAGCAGGGGAAACGTGGTGATTTTGAGCCCAAACTTCATGTAAAAATTGGGAGGGGGTTGATGGGAAAAACCTTGTTGGGCAAAAATTTGTGCCCGTAAGGGTCGAATGCAATTATTTTCCAGTGACCTTGAAAAAGGAAAATATTGGGGCACTCCGCCTTTTTTAAATGACCCGGTGTACGGGTAGTTGAACAACAACTTCCCAAGAACTAAAAAAATTATTTCCCCCCTTTTCCCAAAAATATAAAACCAGCTCAACACCCCCAAAAAAGAATTTTTAAAAAGTACAAGACATTTGATACCACAAGAAAAGGTCGAACAAAAGTGGTCCACACAAGATTGAAAAGGGGGTCCCGACCGATCCGGCAATCAAAAAAGTTTTCCCCTTTCCAAGAAGGAAGAGGCGACAAAATAGCAGCGATATGGGAAAAAAAAGGGGTTATCAACCATCTGAAGCCCCTTTTCCAGTCATGGGAAGAAAAGGATGGATCGACACGTTTTTTTTTAGACTATCGCCAACTTAATAATGTCACGAAGAAGGACAGTTACCCTCTCCGAGAATAGATGACACCCTAGACACGTTGGCTGGTTCCACGATTTTCTCGACCCTTGATCTGAAGAGTGGATACTGGCAGTAGAACTGGCTCAGGAAGATCGAGAAAAGCTGCTTTTACCATCGGCTCAGGATTGTGGCAGTTCACCGTTATGCCATTCGGGCTCTGTAATGCTCCCGCCACATTCGAAAGATTGATGGAAACAGTACTGAAGGACTCTCATGGAACACGTGTCTAGTGTATCTCGACGACATAATTGTGGTCAGCAGATCGTTTGAGGACCACGTGAAAAACTTGGAGGAAGTATTCCTGCGACTGAGGAACTCCGGATTGAAACTGAGCCCTAAGAAATGCCATATGTTTCAAAAAGAAGTACGATACCTCGGCCACGTTGTCTCTGGGGAAGGAGGAGCAGTGGACGACCAGAAGATCAAAGCTGTTAAGGATTGGCCCATCCCAAAAGACATTCACCAACTTCGAAGTTTACTTGGTTTATGCACATACTATCGCCGATATGTGCTGGGATTCGCCAACATCGCTAAACCACTGACCAAGCTCACGGAAGGCCAAACAAACTTCCAGTGGTCGAAGAATGTCAAGACTCATTCAGGAAGCTGAAAGGAGCTTTGATCAACGCACCTATACGAGCTATCCCTACCCAAAGGGAAATTCATTTTGGATACGGACGCCAGCAACGTGGGACTTGGAGCTGTCCTATCTCAGATCCAGGAGGGACAGGAGAAGGTCATTGGTTATTTCAGCAAGACGCTTAGCAAACCAGAGCGCAATTACTGTGTCACCAGGCGAGAGCTGTTAGCTGTTGTAAAGGAGGGAACACTTCTACAAGTACGTGTATGGAAGAAGATTCCTGTTGAGAACTGACCATGCAGCTCTCAAATGGCTCTTACAGTTCAAAAATCCTGAGGGTCAAGTAGCACGTTGGATCGAGAGACTCCAAGAATTGATTTCGAGATCGAACATCGAGCCGGAACTAAGCCATAGAATGCAGATGCCTTGTCGCGAAGACCATGTCCAGATGATTGCTCACATTGCCGACGAGCAAAAGAGAAGAAGCAACTCTTTGTAGAACCGCGGCAATGGATGACAACTGGAATGACAGCAAGATCCAGAAAGATCAAGAGAGAGACCCGACCTTGGCGGTCGTCAGCTGGAAGAAGGGCAACCCGCAGACCATCATGGCAGGAAGTCGCAGGTTACTCGCCGGCTGTTAAGTCCTATTGGGCACAATGGAACTCTCTTATTCTGGACAATGGAATCCTGAAACGGGTGTTGGAGGCCGACATTGGTGGGGAAGACAGACGCCAAATAATTGTTCCCAGGAACAGAAGAGAGGAAGTGCTGCGGAAATCCATGATGGAGTCGCCGGAGGACATCTGGGGTGACGAAGACCCTGCAGAAAGTGAGGCAACGGTTTTACTGGGCCAATTGTCAAGCTGACGTCCAGGACTGGTGCAGAAAGTGCGCTGTATGCGCTGCTAGCAATGGACCTCGAATACGACCCAAGGCCCCGATGCGTCAGTACAACGTAGGCAGCCCGTTCGAGAGAATCGCCATTGACATCGCCGGCCCGTTTCCCGTATCCGACCACGGGAATAAATACATCCTTGTGGCAATGGACTACTTCAGTAAGTGGGCGGAAGCCAACCCCGCCCAACCAGGAAGCCATCACCGTCGCCGACGTCTTGGTGAAAGATGGATATGTCGATTCGGTATTCCAATGGAGCTGCACTCGGATCAAGGCAGAAATTTCGAATCCAACCTTTTCCAAAAATATGTCTACGCTGAACATCCGCAAGACAAGAACCACGGCCCTACATCCGCAGTCCGATGGAATGGTGGAACGGATGAACAGGACGATCAACCGCCACTTGTCCAAGGTTGTCTCTGACCATCAAAGAGACTGGGACCAGTATCTTCATTTGTTCCTGATGGCCTATCGATCCGCAGTACACGAGTCAACCGGTCAAACTCCTGCTAGTATTATAATGGGCCGAGAACTGCGACTGCCTTGTGACCTGAAGTTTGGGATACCGCCAGGACAAGACACTGCGGGAGAGGACTACGTCAGCAAACTTCGGCAGAGAATGGACGACATCCACGAACGAGTCCGATTGAACATCCAGAGTGCCAGCGATAAAATGAGAAGACCTATGACATCAAGGCCGACGCTGGAGGATTTAAGGTTGATGACCTGGTTTGGCTGTACAACCCCAAACGTCGTCGTGGACTATCACCAAAGTTGCGGAACTCGTGGGAAGGCCCGTATAAAATCGTGAAAAGGATAAACGACCTTGTGTACCGAATCCATAAGCCACCCCGAGGGAAACCAAGGGTCGTCCATTTCAACAGGTTGGCCCCTTACGCTGGAAACCATGACCAAGTTCGCACCCTCAAGCCACCGGAGGATGATATGACGTTCGAAAAGTTTATGTCCTTGTATTCAAACGGGCAGAAAGTTCTACATGGGGTTACTAGAGAGAGTCACGAGACCTTTTCGAGGTGCCTGCTGACTACGCACTAGCGCACTGTGTGGCAGAAGATCTTCGAATGTCCAGGGGCATCGCCGTAGTGTTCTCCAAGAAATTTGGTCAACTCCAAACACTGCGGGAGCAGAATCCAGAAGTTGGTGGGGTGCTACAGTTGAAAAGGGCCCGAGAAACATCTACTACCTAGTTACCAAGAGGCATTCCCAAAGATAAACCGTCCTATGAAGATGTCTAGAAGAGTCTCACCAAACTAAGAGACACTATGGTGGACCAGAATCTGGCGGATCTAGCAATTCCAAAACTACCCTGTGGGATTGATGGGTTGGACTGGAGAGTCATAAGAAGTATGCTGGACGCGCGATAGTCAGGATCCAGCGGCGTCAGGACTGTGGTTTGCTGTAACCCTTCCACGACCGATCAGAAGACCGTGGAGTGTTACTTCCATCGAACTTCACGGTGCAGATATGGGAGTCATGCAGATATCGTCACACTCCAAGGATGAAATTTCGGAACGAAATGTCTTTAAGAAGGGGGCAATGTAACGAACCTAGGCCGGACCTGTCGCCTCACACGTTGCCATCGACAGCGATGAGATCATCCCCGGAGATATTCGAGAACCATCCAGTCGCTCTTCCGCGGAAAACAACGGTCAATATTGGAAACAATTGGAACATGCCGTCGCCAACTGAAAGAATTCGAAACATCGAGAATGCTGTATCGGAGATAAATAGGCAACCCTCAAGGGGAGTGAAACGGTCTGAACGAGCCCATACGATCGAGCTATACAGTTAGTAATATAAATTAAGTTGTATATTTAAGTGTGAAATAAATTATTAAAACCAAGTTAAGTTTATTTGCGTTACAATAGATTTCCCGAGAATCCTATTTCGAGGTAATATTTGCGCAAACTTTTAAATAAGCCCCAAGCAATGGTACGCTGAATGATGCTCCAAGATCAGGAAGACCGCCTTTTTCAGAAGAAAAAAATTTAGAAATTGTTGCTGAAATGGTAATCAATCCGACTCAGTCGACGTCTGCAGTTGCTGACAATTGAAGGAGAAGGGGCTTCCTAAAACGTGTATGTTTCGCAGACTAATGCACGTTTTTTCTTAATGGAAAAGTCAACAAACAGAATGTACGATACTGGGGCGATACTGATCCGCATATTTTTAGAGACGGACATACCCATTTTCCAAAAAGGTGAATGTTTGGGCGGGGATTTTGGGTAATCGCGTTGTTGGACCGATTTTCATCAGAGGCAATCTTACAGGAGTTCTTTACAGGAATCTTTTAGAAACTGAAATTGAACTCCAAATAAGACAAATTGTATTAAACAATCAGGGAGAGTTTCAAAATCATATTTCAGCAGGATGGGGCACCTCCCCATTTCGATCGCATGGCTAGAGAGTTCCTCGATACAAATTTTCCTGGGCGATGGATAGGTCGCAGGGGACGTACAGAATGGCCACCAAGATCTCCGGATCTTACACCTCTAGATTTTTTCCTTTGGGGGTATCTGAAGTCAAAAATCAACGCCACTGAATGCCAAACAATAGAAGAGTTGGAACGCAGAATAATAGATACACTTTCATCAACGTGAGAGAAGCTATTTATAATAGGGCATTTTATTGTCAAGATTTAGGAGGGGGCCACATTGAACACTTGATGAAATAATTGTTGGGGTTAAATAAAAGTGTTATTCAAAAATAAATCATAATTTTTTAGCTAACTAATTTGTTTTGATTGTGTATTTACAGAACACATTCGTAGGCTTCGGGATTTTCCGGTAAAAGGTACTGTTTATCCTTAATAAACTCTCTTTACGCCTTTTATTAGTCGAATTCATTAAGAGATTCTACTACAAAAGTAATAACAACGTTTAGTTAGCAAAATTTTTCAGCGAAAGTGACCAAAATCCATACTTCATTTTAAACCGTAATGTCACTTTTCAAACGTTAATATTTCGAAAACAATTGAATTTAGGAGTAAAGTGTATTAGAGAAAACTGTTGAGAATTATGAGCAGATTTCGAATATGGAATGATATACAGGATGTTTTATTGAAAAAAAATAATGACGATGGCCCTCAGCCGCCATTTCAAAACTTTTAGCTGTCATTTTTTCATGAAAAAGTAGGTTTTTATCTCCTATTTAAGCTCTCCAAATTTCGTTGCGATATACCAGCTGGTTCAAAAATTAGTAGGGGGGAACGGACTTTAGACGAGCACTGTATATATTTGCCCTATAAAGGGTTAAAGTAATTTAATGATCTTCGTTAGTTACTTACATTAGTTTAGGAGCTCACTTATTAAGACTAAGAAGGATCATTTTATTTATTGCTTTTCAGTTTCTTTTTTCATCGGTTAAATTTTTTGTTATAAAGTTTTAATATTTTTTTTATGGCTTAAATCTCATATTGTTACCTAATCAATTTGGAATCCTTTTAAAATACTTACTTACCCACCTTACTATAACTATTAACTGTTATATACATGTGTTCCTTTATCCCTCAGAAAGACCTCAAATACCAACTTTCATGACCCTAACTTGAAAACTTACGGAAATCCCATACAAACTTTCAGCCCCCATTTCACCCTCTTAGGGGTTGAATTTCTGAAAAACACTGTAATACATATTTCTTCTATTTGTAGCATAGACTTCAAATACCAATTTAATGACCCTCAACTTGAAAACCAAGGGAATTCCTATACAAATTTCCAATCCCAATTTAACCCCCATTCCACATCTTTAGGGGTGGAATTTCCAAGAACACCGAAACATGTTTTTTTTATTTGTAAGAATTTTCATGATCCCAACTTTAAAACTAACTATACAGACTGTCAACCTCCATTTTACCCCTTTAGGGTTGAATTTTTAAAAATCTTGAAACACATTTATCTTTATTTGTGAAGAAGAGCCCAAATACTAATTTCCATTACTCTGATTTCAAAACCAACTGTACTTTTTCTTTCACCCCCTTCTCACCCACCTTTTCACCCCCTTCTCACCCACCTTTTCACCCCTTTAGGGATGGAATAATTAGCGGTTAGGTCTGGGCGTTGATCGTATATCAGTCAATCAGTAAGTCAGTCAGTTCCAGGACATGTAATTATATATGAACATATTACCCCAAACACGAGGTAGCTGCTGTGAACCGTTGAGGAGATCCATCAAGTGTCTTCGGTCTCCATCATCAGATTATCTCCGGGCCTCCATTATGTTGTAGTGTCATGAAAACTTCATATGTGTGCCAAGTTTCAACAGAATCGGTTCACAGGTGTAAAATCAATAAATCCTCCCCTATTTTTCTACCCTTAGGGGTGTTATTTTTTTTCAAATCCAAATGGGACTAACTAACTAACTAACTTTGGTGTACACCCTATCCTCTATCCATTAAAAAAGAATAAACAATATTGGACTACTCTGTAAAATATTGCGTGGTCATATATAAAAAAAAAAATACGCGTCGACTAGAGAACCTCCTTCTTTTTTTCGTTGGTTAAAAAGTAAAGTAAGTATCTTTTATTCACCTCAATAATATGATTTTTTTATGAGGATGATGTCTCAATGTTTTAGTTTTTTCATTGAGTCGTTTTTCAGGTAATGGGTAGTTGCAAAAATTGAAACTCTTCCCAATGAAGCCTGCTCTCCAGGTTATTTATGTATCCTGTTTGTGACATGGTTCGTAATTATTCTTGTCAGAACTTTATACAATTGCGAAAGTATAGGTATTCCATCCTATCGTATGGCTAACACCTTTGAAAAAAGAGTATTATTATGGCTGTAACCCAAACAGTTCATGAATAATTCTTTCAAAATTGTAATGATTTTTTTCGCTTGACTTATCTTCTCTACCTTAATAACTTCTCCTTAGCTTTGATATTTCAATTGATTCAGTTGATTTCATCCTCTATAAACTCCGTTTTTAGATATAAAAATATTGGATTAAAACGCAAACAAAACAGAAATATATTCAATTCACCTGGAGTGAAATGAATCATGAATGTGGTATTAAGTTATGTATCTCATACAAAGCTGGAGTATTAATCCGTATACGAAATTATCCTTGGAATCTAATAAAATTAAAAGAATGGAAAAAAATACTTGGAATATTTTTTTACCTGACAAGGAAATTGCAGTAGCAAGGCCAAAGAGAGAATAAATAATAACCAGAGCAATAAACTCTTTTATGGAAAAATAAAGGACAAAGAAACTGGTATAAGAAAGAGCACGCGAATACTACTCACAAGATCAGCTTTCAATGGCTTGATGGGAGACACGCCAATGAAGAAACGTTAAACCGTCTACATCGAAAAAAAAAACAGTATTTGTGACTACTCGTTGAATTAAGAATCTTCATTTCATGATTTTCTCCGGACTTCTGACAGTCTCTCGATCTATTGGTTTCTTATATAACGTTGATGTTATTTTTTTCGCACTTCTAATAGTGTTGGGGTTCCGCCTACTCAAGTTTTTTTGCAGGAACATGGTATATTGCATATTACACCATTATTTCTTCGATATTTCCAGTTATTCGTTATGTTACTAGCTATCTGCATATTTCAATTATTTTACAGAACTCAGAAATCCGTTCTGTGACAAGAATTGCATATTATCGACTCCTGAAATGCAGTACTAATATAAAAATAAAAACTGAAAAATGTGCATGGCAATGGAGCAATGCCCTTTCATCAAATAAACCGACTTCTAAGTTAAATTTTTTCGATATTATCTTTATTGACGTTGAACAAAAAAATTATTAAAAAAAATTATTAAGACTGGCTTTTATACATATGCACTGAAAAAAATTGTTTGACACAGGTTATTCTGTGAGTAGCAGATTCAAAAGCTTGCTGCGAAAGAATGCCTATTTTATATTCGCGGCAAGCTTTTGAATCTGCTACTCACAGAATAACCTAGGTCCAACAATTGAAGAAATAATGTTTTCCTTTTAAGTGCATTTGTATAAAAGCTTGACTTGAAATTTTGTTTTTATCATTTTGATTCAATTCTTTTTAGTCATTCATTTAATCTGTCGTCTTATAGAATTCTGACAAAAATGTATAATCTCCGACCTCAAAAAAACCCACATACCAATTTTGAATGGAATCGGGCTATAATAACAAAGCTCGTCGCCATCTTGGAGCCGCCATCTCGAATTCGTGGATTTTGATCACATTGTCGTATTGAAAAGTTATGAATTATCCAAATAATCGTGTTAAAAGTTTCAGAGAATCCTGAAAGGAATCGAAGATACGGGATGTTTCATTCACTGAAACTTTTGACACGATTATTTGGATAATTCATAACTTTTCAATACGACAATGTGAAAAGAGTATGTTGCCATTTGAGGAATGGCAGTTGTGAGAATTTCTTTATGGGTACTACTCCTTTTTGAGGAAATTTTTGATAATTGTTGGAAAATATGGTTGCTGCAATTACATCAGAAGCTCAATTTTCAGCTGTATCTTACCTCGAACCTTCCTCTCGTAAATGCTGACGCCGTTCGTCAGTTGTGATGATTTGAGTTTGATGTTCATGGCCAACTTTGTTCGATTGAACAATCAACTGTATCTTTGCCATTTTTCAACCGATTTTCAATTTTGAAGAACTGTGTTGTCACAAATTGCGTGTTCTTCCGGACAATGTAAACAATTGTACAGTGTGTCATTTGAAAAAAACAGTTTGGGGTCACTTCCGGTAATGGAGTCAAAATATACGTATTTGAGTAATATATCGACGTACCAAATTTGAAACCTGTATCTTCAAAAATATAGAAAAATTGGGGGGCGTACCTCACCTCGTGGTCACCCGATATGTACACCTAGGAATTTGGTAGTGTTTTTCAATGTAAATTGGTTTTCATTGATTGTAACATACTTTTTCTGTTCTATTTAATTTGGTTCTAAATAGGATAGCACTTGTCTTTGTCGTGTTTAAGCACATTTTATTTTTCTTGAACCAATTTTCAGTATCTGGCAGTAGCTCCGAAGTGTTTTCAACTAGTTTGCTAAAATATTCACCACTAACTAGTGACTTTGTGCCGTCTGCATATTCTGTTAATTTATAAGTTTTTTTATTAATTATTATATTTTGTGCTTTTTAGTACTCAAACACGTCTTGATCTATGCATTTTTGTTGAAGTATCGTTATTTTGCGGCATTTTTTCCCGTAAGTTCTGAGGTATGTAGTCCTTCAATGCGGAGACCATCTGAAGATTAGCTCATCCGCCATCTTGCAGTTGCCATCTTCAATTTATGAATTTTAACTAAAATCAATAATCTTCGACTAAATTCATAATCTCCGGACCCCAAACCCCGACATACCAATTTTGAATCGAATCGGGCCATAATTACAAAACTCATCCACCATCTTGAATTTGTGAAGTTTGATAGAAAATTCATAATCTCCGACTCTAAAAATCCCCACATACCAATTTTGAATAGAATCGGACCATAAACACAGAGATCATCGGCCATCTTCGAGCCGCCATTCTGATTTCATGAATTTTGGAGAAAAATTCATAGGATTCGACCCTGAACACCCCCTCATACCAATTTTGAATCGATTTGGAACATAAGCCTAAATATCGTCCGCCATCTTAGAACTCCATTTCGTTTTTTTCTCCAACAAAAATTCCATGAGCCGCCATTTCAATTTCATAATCTCTGACTCCGAAAACCCCCACATACAAATTTTGAATAGAATCGGACCATAATCACAAAACTCCTCCGCCATTTTGGAGTTGTCATCTCGAATTTATAAATTTTGACAAAAAATTCATAATCTCCGACCCCGAAAACCCCACATATCAATTTTGATCGAATCGGCCATAATACAAAACTTGTACGCCATCTTGGAGCCGCCATTTCGAAATTATGACTTTTGACAAAAAATACATAATCTCCGAACCCTGAAAAACACACTAAATTTGAATCGAATCGTGCCATAATCACAAAACTTGTACGCCATCTTGGAGCCGCCATTTCGAAATTATGACTTTTGACAAAAAATACATAATCTCCGACCCTGAACAACCCCCACATACCAATTTTGAATCAAATCGGCCCATAATCACAAAACCCCTTAAAAATTCCATAATTGCAAATCTCGCCCACCATTTTGTTTTTTCTCTAACAAAAATTTCATAATGCATTTTCACCGGAATTATGGACACCTGCCAAATTTCAGCTCAATTGGAAGTCGGCAAGTGCTCCAAAAATGGATTACAAATTTTGAACCGGAAAGAATTACAGAACGAACGAATGACATACGAACGAAGCAAGTTAAATGAAAGCTTGTGAAAAGAAAAGCACAAAAACAAATCGGTGAGGAACCATAAGGATTTCTGTTCATTGTGATCGTTTCCTTAAGTTTTTGAAATGCGAATAGTAATACATATGTCTCCATGTTATTGATGGAAGAGTACTATAGATAATATAGAAAAGGCCTTAAATCAAAGGGTTTTTATCAGGATATTACTTAGTTGACGTGAAAAAAATAATTATTTGGGAGAAAATAATGCCTATCTTTCCCTCATTCATTGCATCTCTATAAAAAAATGCATTCAATAACAAATATTTAACAGCGACTATTTTCCTCATTATTTTTCAACCAATTAAATGGCCGAAATTTCGAACAGAGAACCAATATGATAAAACCAATGTAGATTCGAAATTGTTTTGCGATAAAACCACACTATGTCCTTTCAGAGTTAAATGTCAACGCATTCAATTCCTATAAGGAAACCGGAAATGCAAAATGGATTAAACAAGGTATTTTGAGCTCACTACATAAAGTGATTTGATATTGGAATTAAAATTTTTTGTACCCGCTTCACAGACTGTCCACTTGGGTTACTGAAAAGAGTACGCAAAATGCCACTTTACCAGTGACTTTTATTAGCTGAAATATTTATGGATAACCTGGAGGAAAAGAATCACAATAATCCTCCAATTAAACATTTATTTCCGGCCAAAGTGCACTTACATTGAATAAAAATACTGAGAAAAATTCGAATTGATTTTTAACCAAAAAGGAGGAGGTTCTCTAGTCGACGCGTATATTTTTTTTTATGTTTGATCACGCATAACTTTTTAGGATTCCGATAGTTCTTTTTTCAGTGGATAGGGTGTTCTTCGAAGTTGGTCCCATTTGAATTCAAAAGACGAAATCCACCCCTAAGGGTAGCAAAATGAAGGATACTGATCACTCACCCTCTGAATTCTGGTCCGTTAACCGATTCTATCAGGCATAACTTTGTACTGGGTTCTTCGATTTGGATTATTCTTTTTTCATTAGATAGGGTATACCTCATAGTTGATCATATTGGGATTTTGAATGGAATTATCCACCCTTACGGGTAGAAAAATAGGGGATAATTGATTTTTCACTTATGAACATAGGCAAACATATGTAGTTGACAATGACAGATCGTTATTGTCATTATTTTTGTTCTACATTCGTCACAATCATTATATTCTACGAGAGATGGAATGATATACAAAGTAATGAAATAAACTAACCAGAACAACAAAAATAATTTATATTACAACAAATAGTAAAAGTAGATAATCATATTATTCAACTGGTAATAGTTGAAGTAAGGGGGATAAGTAAGTATTTTGGAAGTATTCAAAAAACAAGTAGGTAGTAATTAGTAGATTTCAGCCACAAAAAATTGAAAAATAAAAACTTTTTAACAAAAAATTAAACCGACGAAATACGGAACTGAAAAGAAAAAAATAAATAAACCTTCTTAGTCTCAATAACTAAGCTCCTAAACTGATGTAAGTAACTAATTTTGAGTCGGCGCCAAACGAACAATCAACGAAGATCATTAAATTACTTCAAAAAAATATCAGAATGTCACCGCGCAACTCGATGCCATCATTTTACGCCGTATTTCGTCGGTTTAATTTTTTGTTAAAAGGTTTTTATGTTTAATAAATTACCATAAGAGGGCCCAACTCTTTTCAAACATGCATGCATGTTCTCGAGAAACATTACAGGGCAACCTTTCGTAAAGCCGAAACTCATTAACACAAAGTTATTTTTATTCTGTTATCCAGAGCTATCAATAAACAATGTTGATTATGAAACATTACCATTTATAAAAATAGGAAACGAACTAAGCATGGAAATAGCTGAAATTCAAAAATGTTTTATGTATTGTGGGTATTTCTCAATACATTCAAGGACATCGTGTGTGTAATCGATGTGAGGAATTATCTCGTTTTGTTGCAATTGGTTATCTTATAACAATCCATCAATGTCTAATGGCATTTCGAGAATAAATGCTCCATATAAGGAAGTTATCCGAGCAATGTTGTTTTTTTGGCTCTTTGGAATATCAATTGACTTTAAAATATGTAATGAATTTGTTGGGTATTGTCCATTCGCTGACAATTCAGTCTCGAATTACAACAAGTTACTCTCGTCATTGGCTTAGATTAGAGGCATAATGGCAGTCGATGATATATTAGAATTATTGGAATCCAGATACAGATATTTATCCATTATTGTATTTTTTTCGTTCGTAGGACAGAAGATATATATAGGATGGCTACTTTTTTAATGGGATTGTATTGGTAACTTCCAAACCATACTAGTTAGAAGGTTGGTTAAATGGAGAAAGAGTTGCGTATCTGGAAGTATCATCTAGCGGTGGAAACAAATCGAAAATATCAGGGCCGGTTCTTGAGAAATGACGAAAAAGGTAAATTCTATCATTTTGGATTTTGGTTATGCTTCATTCATTTCGGAGATTTTTCATTCGGTAGTTAATTCTCTTTGATTTGACGTTTTCAGATTTTGCATCCAACGTTTCGTGATCTCCGGACCACCCTCAACTTATTTTTTTAAATACGGACCTGGATATTTTTTGACAATATTTGAAATAACTTTTAATCCTGAATCCAGCGGTGTATCATACAATGCTATTCAGAGAGGGTTTTCGGGTAATATGGACCGTAATCCAAATTTTATTGGTAATACAGCTTATAGCCCGGCTACAAAATTAGTAGAATAACCCAGCAGGGGTACCAACAATTCCAATCCAAATTTAAAACTTCCTAACGCCATTCCATTATTCGATAGTGCAAACCAATCACGATTCCCTATCTCCATTCAAAGGGACAACCACAACATAATTTCGTATTTCAATATATTCCAATATATTAAAAACTTTTGGTGACAAATAATTAACAAGTCTTTGTGAGGAATTTTTTTTGAACATTGGAATTAGTATTTGTCCATCATGTTTTGCTCGTGTGTTATAAGAATGAGATATTTGTTGGATATTTTTAACCGACGAAACCAAAAAGGAAGAAGTTCTCTAGTCGACGCGTAAATTTTTTATTTTTTTTTGTATGATCACGCATAACTTTTTACTGAGACTTCCGATTCTGATCATTCATTTCTCAGTGAATAGGGTGTACTTCGAAGTTGGTCCCATTTGAATTTAAAAGATGAAATCCACCCCTAAGGGTAGCAAAATGAAGGATATTGATCACTCACCCTCTGAATTCTGGTCCGTCTATCCGTCATAACTTTGTACTGGGTTCTTCGATTTGGATAATTCTTTTTTTATTAGATAGGGTACACCTCAGAGTTGATCATATGTGGATTTCGGATGGAATTGTCCACCCTTACGGGTAGAACAATAGGGAATAATTGATTTTTAACTTGTGAACATTTGCACACATATGTAGTTGACAATGACAGATCGCTAATGTCATTGTTTTTGTTCTCCTACATCTGTCACAATCATTATATTTTATGAGAGGATGTAATGATATACAAAGTAATTAGATGAACCAACCAGAACAACAAAAATTATGTATATAACAACAAATAGTAAAAGTAGATAATCATATTATTTAACTGGTAATAGTTGAATTAAGGTGGGTAAGTAAGTATTTTGGAAGTAATCAAAAAACAAGTAGAATAAGTAGATTTCAGCCACAAAAAATTGAAAAAAACCGACGAAATACGGAACTGAAAAGTAAAAAATAAAATAAACCTTCTTAGTCTGAATAACTAAGCTCCTAAACTAATGTAAGTAACTAATTTTGAGACGGCGCCAACCGAACAATCAACAAAGATCATTGAATTACTTTAAAAAAATTATCAGAATGTCACCACGCAACTCGATGCTATCATTTTACGCCTTACCTAAGTCCGTGAAAAAGTTGAAATATTTCAACCGCATGCGCATTGCACATTATAGTTAGAAGTGATTGAAGGTTAAATCATAGGTTATAAATTATTTTTTTTAAACCAAAATAAGTATTACGACAGAAACGCATTTTTTATCAGTGGATGATAAAGGAAATGTTGTGAGGGGTGGAAATCAATCTGCTCTAGTACAGAATGCAGGTTTGTTTACAGTGTATGTAAAGTGGGCAAATGGAATTAATAAAGTATTTGATTTTATTATCTACAAATTGTTTCAGTACTCCAGTAATGGTAAGAATCTTCCCTTCGATTCCTTCCATTGTTAAATCCTTAAACCAAATCTTAAATTTCAATGTAAATTTGAGTTATTTTGGACGATGACAACTGACAAATAACTAATTTGTTTCGTTCCAAAAGAATCAAAATGACAATTGACACAATATGTCAAATTTTTCACTCATCCTTGGTGTATTGGAATGCACCCCAGTATGAATAGTGACAGATAATCCTGCACATGATTGATTATGTTTTAGTGATCTCCTGCTGAGTAGATCATAATTAGTCAAATTCGTATGAGATATTAAGTACATTGTTCTTTGTAAATAAATAGATATTAGTTGTTGCTGTCAGTTTAATTTTGTCGATTCCGATAATTCATGAATTTTTTTAATACCGCGTTTCTCAACATATAGGCCAGCTTGGCCGTATATTCGTCTTAATCAATGCAGACTAGTAATTTTTTATGTACCCAATGACAAATGATATCCTATGGTCGGCTCTTAACCTATGAAGGCTCCTACTCTTTGATATTTACTAATATGGTTTGAGCACATGGATGATGTAATGTAACGCATTCTTGTCTAACAATGAGATCAATTTATAATTTGTTTCTATTAGGCAATAATATTCATCCAACACGTAGTATTCCACTGTCATCTGAAACTAGGTTTGGGGTTAAATAACAAGCTGGTGGTTGATTTGTTTGGTAATGTGCGATGCAACTCTTGCATCAATGTTACAAAGGATTTCTGGTGGGTACCCTTTTTTGGAATGCATTCTTCTTTGCCTCATTCATCCATAGGAGTTCTTAATTGAGACTGGAATATAGTATCAAATAACTATCTGATATTTTTTTTGAGTTAAGGTCCTTTTACAATATCCATAATTGTTTTCTGTTACATAAATAAAAAATAACTTTATGTTCAATATTCAATTGAGAATGTTTCCCTATTCAAGATTGTTCTTCAAACGTAGTTCTTCAGAAAAAATACTACGCCTGAATACATTTCACTATAGTCGATAATGATATTGTTATTTCTTCTGCAGTTAATGGACCAATTACTTAGGTATTACGTTACCAGCTATTATCAAAGAAGCGCAAACAACATACAGATGATCGTTGTTATTGAGGTAAAATTGGAAATCTTGCGATAATTGGCGTTATACGTTAGGAGAATTAAGTGTTACATGAAACGCCATCTTGATTAACCCTATTAAAGGATTGCCTCTGCAGATCAATTAGAGGGATTTTCGGGCGGATGTAAACTCGGCCGCTTATGGATTTATAATCTTCTCAATTGAAAGACGCCCCAAAATACGGTATGTAATCTCGGCTGATCGTAAAACTGATGATACCAAACCTTAGTTCTAAGAACTCTACGGGTCTACCATGTAACCTATGTTTGTAAACTAACCTTTTTCAACATTATAATGTCACACTTTGGCAAGGAAATGAAAACACGTTTTGAAGGTTATATTACTTTTATTTCAAAAAGGCATATATTAACGGTATATACGTACACAAAATATATACAAATCATAGATCGTACAGTTATTGATACATTGATAATATACAATTCCACTTGACAATAACACATATAAAAATAAAAATAAATAACGAAAATACATATATTATCTCAAATTATTATTTAGAACTTATTTATTGTAATAATGTGAAGCAAGTTTAGAAAATGCAGCGTAGTTATTTTCTTAGCGTTGTAGTCATTATTAATACGGTCTAAATACTCCTCTTTTTTTCTTGTGTCCGAATTTGGTACATATGGCTTGTCCACACTTTGAAGTTTTACATATATTTCACATTGATAATTTGATAAAAAGTCAACAAAAACAAATATCGAAGGATGAGGCGCGTTAAAATAGTTTTTAAATATGAATGGAATTATTCACAGGAATTAGTGCTTCTATCGGCCCTTGACGTTTTAGACGCTCATAAATCTGGAGGATAGATTGCACAATCCGCCACATAATTGTCCACTAAATAGTCCGCAAACGTTTGAATTTTTATTTCTTGAGGCTGAATTGCAGCTAACGAAAAAGCAAATGCGTCTCCTACTTCCTCAGGGTCACCAAACATAAGTCCAAAATAGTATCCTAACCATTTTCCTCCTTCTGTTTTATTTCTGTATTCTTTGACAATACCAACTTCTTGAATCTTACGCCACCAAGATTGTGATAGATGAAATCTACATCCTATCAGTTTGACTTGCGGCCAGACAGTACAAGCTGCATTGTGGATAGCCTTTTCGAAATCGACGACGATTTCCTTGGGGAAAAAAGAGAACGAAAAGTCGCTGCAGCACTTCTTCACGTGTTCAAAGCACTTCACATACGTTTCTGTACATTTGTCCGGCAGCACACAAAACACAAGCGGTATATAATGTCATTTTAGGCAGCCGTGAATAGTAAACAGTTGCAGAAAAAATTAAGTGCAGTAGTCAAATGTACCATCTACGTAGATTTTGCTACATTTGCAGATTCTCCAAATTTGTAACGCAACTGAATACTAGTATGTGCGAATCTTCATCATTCACCAACAAGAACTTCTCACCTCGGTTCGTGCGATAATTTGTATTTGTCTTTAGTGCATTATGAACTACACTTTGAGATTTAGGAAGCACAGTAAGTAACTTTCTTCTAGCGTTGTATATATTGCGTTTTATGTAGGTAAGATCCTTTGTCTGAAGAGCTGTTGTATCTTCATTAACCATAACTGAATGTAACATTTTACTTGGCCGACTGCTGATATCGTCAACGGCTTTTCTTTTCGCTGAGCTTGTGATGATATTCCGTTGAATATCTTTGATGTTGCAGGCACCATGATTGTGAGTAAAATTTAATCTCGAGATGGTATAATCACTGCCCACGGTGTAAACACTAACAGAACACTTTGGCTGTTTGCACCTCCACTTCTTCTCGCCCGTTTTGAACTCTTCTTTATAATTGTATTTGTAGTTGTTTATTAATAAAACAACATTACCACGCTGACTTTTCATAACTGATACTTGTATATCCATAATCGGTTACACGCAAACGACTGAGATTCACTGGACAAATCTAGGATGCTATACTGTTTATCAATCACCCTCGACACTTCTATTTGTATCCAGGGTGCCAGAATTCGTTAATTATAAGGGGATGAGTGGGTATTTCCAAATTATAAATATATTCCCTGAAATCTACGTAGATTACCTGGCAAGTAATCTGCCTCAAATAAAGTGTCATGATAATTGAGGCGGCCGAGTTGACATACCCGAAATCAAGCACAATATGTTTGCTGGCCGAGATTACATGCTCATTAGTGATCATTACCTGATACTGAGTTCACCCTGTATAGCGAAGTAACATACTTGGTAGAAAGTTTGCTCCGCAGTAAAGTGTGAAAAATTCGTGTTTTCCTGAACCAAACCAGTCTTGTACCGGCCTGGAACAGAAAACTAACCCACCTGCACCATATATATTGGACACGACGTTGAAAAACCTCCCTGAAGACAAAAAATCGGATGGAAATCTAATTGGAAATTGCGATCTGGCGAGCAAGGAATCAGTCCTTGCAGGGATCGGTTCTCTGCCGAGGGCCGATCTCCTGGAGGTGCTGGGGGCATTGTTGTCTTCCCTAGGTGAAGATTTATTGAAAATACCAATAATAAGTTCACTAATTTCGGCGAAATCGAATGAAAAGTCAGAAGGTTCTGGTGATGTCCCTGCTACAAAAAGGCTCAGAAAGGAGCAATTTCCCGCCCTGCCGGCTACCAAAGATACGCAGAATCAACCCTCGACATCTTATCCCTATCGTAGAAGCTTTAGACCAGTAGCATATATCGACTCTAGTAGAAAAACTGCGATAAATGTTTCAACTTCAAATAGATTCCAAAGTTTGACAAATGTCACATCAGACAGTGACATGCACCAACCGGCGAAAAATGGTCCAGCGGCTGAACCCGAATCCGAGTGCGCCTCTTCTAGCGGAGGGACCAGCCAAGTTCAAAATTGTACAGAGAGTGCCGACGACGTGAATATGGATGATGCCAACGCGACAAATACTTCACCCACAGAGCAGACTCCAGATACAATTAGAAGACAAAACGTCCCTCCTATCACAGTGAGAGATAAAAACAAGTGGGTCACTGTTAATTCTTTATTCAAAAGTAATAATATTAAATTGAACAAACTGTCAAAGAATGTATTTGACGGAATCAAGATTTTTCCGAACTCTCCTGAAGACTATAGAAAAATATCCAGTATTTTTAAAGATCAAGGTATTCCTTTTCACACCTATAGTCTACCTGATGATAAAAAATTGAGAGTAGTCTTCAGGGGAGTCCCCGAATTCTTAGATTGTAACGACATCCATAACGAGCTGATTGAGAGGGGGTTCGCCCCGGTCTCAGTGGTCCGTATGCGCAAACTGAATTCATCAAAAACACCTCTGCCAATGGTATTAGTTCTCTTGGATAAAGAACAAAAACATATCTTCCAAGTCACAGATATTTTGAACGTTCAAGTGACAGCTGAGCCACAGAGACCCAGGGCCTCTGTAGGCCAATGCCACCGCTGTCAGAGATTCGGCCACTGTCAGCTTAACTGCTGTGCCGTTCCCGCTTGTGTAAAGTGCGGTGAGAATCATATTACGAGGGAATGCCAAAAGTCTCGTGATGAACCGGCCAAGTGTGCGAATTGTAGTGGGGGTCACACTGCAAATTATCGGGGATGTCCCAAATGTCCTCGGCTAAGGCGCAGGGTAGACCCTGCTTCAAATCAGTACGAAAGAAGGCATTTCCCGTAAATTTGGGAAAGACACAAGCGGGGTGTCATATGCGGCGGCTGCCCAGGGCGCCCCCTGCTCAATCAGCTCAAGTCACAAATAGCCCCAAAGACATTCTTTCCACTTTGGATCAAATGAGGATGCTGTTTGCACAGTTCGCAGAAGCTGCTGCAAAATTCTCAATCGGTTTTAATCCCAACTAATGGGTGAAAGGCAGCTTCCGAATTTCATCAAAGCGGTGAGTTGGAATTGTAACGGTCTTCTCCAGAACAGACTCGAGATTATAGAGTTTCTTGTAGAGAACAACATTGATGTTGCTTTTCTGCAAGAGACTCGTCTTAATGGACAACCTGTTAGATTTCCTAACTACAAAATGCTTAGAAATGACCGAATTGGGCGTCCGGGTGGCGGTGTTGCCATTTTGGTGAAACGCTGTCATTCGCACGTGCAGCTCGGCATTTCCAATGATGATACCCATGGTATAGAATCAGTAGGTATTGTTTTCAACACGAGGAGTGGTCCTATTCGTTTAATCAGTGCCTATAACCCTCCGAACAATAGAATACTCCCTGAAGCACTCGATGTGCTTCTAATGGAAACTAGATCAACCCGTTATTGTTGCAGGGATCTGAACGCTAAGCACGTGCAGTGGAGCCGTGTTACCAACACGAATGGTAGGCGACTGTGGCAACACAGTGACAGGTATGAATACCAGGTGTTGGCTCCAGGTGAGCCGACGTTTTTTGGTGCCGGTAACGGTAGACCTGATGTGCTTGACATTGCCCTGGCCAGGAATATCCCCTGGAACTGGGACATGCACGTTCTCGCCGAGTTGAGCTCTGATCACAACCCGGTTATTTTGACGCTTGGAGGTGATCCACCGCCCCAGACAGATCGTCTGTGTACGAGAGTAAACTGGGAGATGTTCAGTTCACTCCTGGAGACTGCATATTGCGCTCCTGAGAGAATGAATTCTCCACTTGAGTTGGATGAGGCCGTAGCGCGGTACGAACTCACCATTAAAAATGCCTTGATGGATTGCTCCCGCAGAGAACAAGCTCCCAAATACGATGATGAATTCCCGCAAAGGCTTAAAATCTAATACGTGAAAGAAATAGGGCGAAAAGAGCCTTCAAAGGAGTTTGTTTCCTGCGGACAGAATCCGGGCTAATCAGTTGAATAGGGAGGTAAGAGAAAGTATAACGGAATTTAGGCATGAAAGATTTGGCAATATACTTCAAAATCTAGAAAACAACAATCAATTATGGAAGCTTAGTAAAATTTGAAGACTAAAAAAGCCGATCTTCCCCCTATTCACGGTGAGGGCGGAATGTGCTATGACTCTGAGTCTAAAGCTCGAGCATTTGCAGATTCGATGGAAAGGCAATTTAGGCTGAACGAGCATCCAGACGATGATCTGGATCGGGAATTTTTGTTAGAAGATAGGGTTCGTCGCACCTTGAGAGAGCCAAATCGGGATGACATTCGTCCGGCTTCGCTGGATGAACTTAAGGCGCACATTAGAGGATTAAATCCTAGAAAAGCGCCTGGTTATGACGGTATTACTAATCGAATGATTAAGTATTTTCCGGATAACCAGTTGCAGTCATTGTTGAACATAATAAACAATTCGATGCGCCTTAAAAGATTTCCTCGAAGGTGGAAGCATGCCATCGTGGTGATGATTCCGAAGGAAGGACAAAATCCGACCTTCCCACAAAATTATCGTCCAATCAGTCTGCTTTGCAGTTCAGCTAAGTTGGCTGAGAAAATCGTCCTGGAAAGGCTCGACGATGAAGTGGATGACAGAAATGTCCTACCGAATGAGCAGTTCGGCTTTCGCCGAGCTCACTCCACCGAGCTTCAGGTTCTGAGGCTGGTGGAAGATACCATAAATTCATTAAATACCAACAACAGCGCCCATGTTATACTTCTTGACATCAGTAAAGCGTTCGATAGAGTATGGCATGAAGGCTTGCTTTCAAAATTGATAGACTTCCACTTGCCTCTGGGTCTGGTGAAGTGGCTAAAATCATTTCTCATGGGTAGGACATTCCAAGTCAAGGTCGACAATTGTCTCTCGGATTCGAGAGCAATTGAGGCCGGCGTTCCTCAGGGGGCAATATTGTCTCCTATGCTCTACGCCCTTTACACGTCAGACATACCCAGGAGTGAACACGTGAAGATTTCCACTGATGATACGGCCTTACTTTCTTCTTCAGCCGACCATCTGATGGGTGTCGTCTATTTGCAGAATGCATTAGACGATCTCCAGCAGTGGTATCTGGAGTGGAAAATAAGGGTGAATCCTGACAAAACGCAAGCTATTTCGATGGGTCGCAAGAGAAACAACCCAGAGAGAGTGACTGTCTCTGGAAGGGAGATTAATTGGTTGGAGCAGGTCAAGTACCTCGGTTACATTGGATCGCCGACTCACCTGGAGGCCACACGTTAAATTGATAAAAATAAAATACATAAGAAAATCGCATCACTCTATCCGTTAGTAAACAGGAAAAGTAAACTTTCCCTGAAAAATAAAGTTATGATCTACAAAATGGTTTTCAGACCTGTCATTTTGTATGCCTCAGCCGCTTGGGGCCAGACCTGCAGAACGAGCATTTGCGTCCTGGAACGGGCGCAAATGAAAGTTCTGCGTATGATAACGAACGCTCCGTGGTACGTGCGGAACGAACGGATACTTGAGGACTTAAATCTGCCTTCCATCAGAAGTATCATTAGAGAACGCAATCAGAGAGTATTTGATTGTGCAATAGCCCACGAGAATCCTCTTGTGAGGGAAGCAACTGATTACAATATTGACGACCCTTCGCGTTTTAAACGTCCCAGGCGCTCTCTGGAGTGATGGGCTATTTATTAATCCATACAGGGTAGTGAAAGCTGCATCCTCTCTAGAAATTAATATTTTTCAAAACTTTCAGATCAAAAATTATTTCTCGGCTATTTTTGAGAATCACCACCATGGCAATGACTGGAGATTCTTCTTTAGTCCTTGTCCAATCAAAATTCAAATTTCGTGAATGGCTGTAGCCCACTTGTTTT
Source organism: Gonioctena quinquepunctata (assembly GCA_018342105.1). Taxonomy (NCBI): domain Eukaryota; kingdom Metazoa; phylum Arthropoda; class Insecta; order Coleoptera; family Chrysomelidae; genus Gonioctena; species Gonioctena quinquepunctata. The sequence continues at coordinate 27,851 of JAFIRS010004435.1, forward strand.
ATATGTTGAAAGAGTAAGAGCCTCCGGGTTACACTCGAATATAATAGTGATAGTAGACCCTGATTACCTGATACTCGGCCCAGTTTACAATCGCCCGGATTTTCAACTGATGCATTATATAGCCATGAAGCAAATGAATTTCCATTCCCCTATTTGCCACAAAATTTGCCCATCGTAAAAAACATAATTTATGAGTACGTCCAGAGGATGGCATTGAAAATTTCGAAAACAAAATATAGAAAGAACCTCATAGTTGGGTTTTGATAACAGAAGAGTTGCAAAAAGTTCCAAATGTGGCAGTTATAATTTACAACACAGAATATTGGAACAGCAATAGAAAGAAAATTCAGAAAAATTTATTCATTTATTTATTTATATTGAATTACATATTTCATTACATTGGTATTATGAACTAATTTTTACAAATTGAGTGCACCTGATCTCAGGATGAGATCGTTTTGTGCCGGAATGGTACTAATCAACTAGTAGTGTTTGAACATTTCGTAGATAATATTAATAATAATACTAAATAATATAATAGATATAGTAAAGAAAATAATCTTAAATTATCAGAAGCTAAGAGACTAAAGTAATAGTATAAGAAATTATAATTATATATTGATTGATATTCATTGTGGGAGTACTTCAAGAGTTCTAGAGTTCATGAAAATGAAGGACACTAGCTTTTGCAGAACAGTTTGTAACTATAAATGTTTTTGATGGACTCTGGGATGTTATTGTAAATTTTGAGGCCATTGAATGCTATCAACTTCTTATAAAGGGTAGAATTAGGACGAGGAATATTTAAATTTTTGAGACCTTTTTGTCTTGTATTGTGATTGTGGGAAATTTCTTGATGTTGCATTCTATTTCTGTACATGAATTCCGCAATATAAAAAATATACAGATGTGTTAAATCGAGCATTTTAGTTTCTATAAAGAGCTGTTCGGTGGAAAATCTGCGCTTTTTTCTTAGTATTACTTTCAAAAACCATTTCTGTGTGACTTTCAAACAATTTATCTGATTGTTATACGCATACTATTATTCCATCCCCATACTATTATTCCATAGGATATTACAGATTCAACTAATGATTTATAGGCCATTTTCAAATTTTTTTCCGGAAGAATATTCCTGAGTTTATAAAATACAAATACCAGTTTTTAAAGTTTGCTATTCAAATATAGTGAATGGTTATCTCATTTGAGCGTTTCATTGATGATAACTCCCAGATATTTGATTTGTCTTTGTGTTTTGAATTGTCTTCTTACAATCACAGTTGGCCAGATCACATATCTCATGAAATTTAATTGATTTCTGATTTGGTTGTACTTTTGGGCTGTTTGTGAAAGTTATAAATTTGGTCTCGCTCCCATTTAAGCTCAGGAGATTACAGTCCATCCAACATTTGACTTGATATAAACCTTTTTCCGCGTTTTTCGTAACTTCCTGCCAATTTGTTCCATGGAATAGGAGAACCGTATCGTCCGCATATGAGATGATATCTCCACCTATCTCCATATTCAACACTTCATTGATATAGAAAAGGAATAACTTAGGGCCGAGGACTGTTCCCTGGGGGACACCATATCCGATTTCCGAAGGTTCGCTAAACTTGTTTTTTATTTTAACGACAGATTTCCTCTTCGATAAATAACTTCTAAATAATGATAGCGGTAAGCCTCTAATCCCATATTTTTCAAGTTTTTCCCAAAAGTTTATCGTGTGAAATGCTGTCGAAAGCTTTAGCAAAATCCAAAAAGATGCCTAACACTTTATCATTTGTATTGAGGTGCTGGTGAATTTCATTCGTGAGATAATACAGTGCATCCTCAGTGGAACTTCCTGCCTTGAAACCGAATTGTTTGGGAGAGATTAGTTGGTGGCGATCCACATGATTTTGTAACCTGCTGGCTATACTTTTTTCATACAATTTTGCAATGTTATTAATGACAGATATTGGTCGGTAATTATTGACAAAATATGGGTCTCCAGCTTTGAATATGGGAGTAATGACAGCGTCTTTCAACCTATTTGGAAAAACGCCACTTTGGAACATCGAATTATCAGGTGAACTAAAATATCAACAATATTCGTTTTTATCATTTTGATGGTTTTTGCTGATATTTTGTCTATTCCTGAAGCGGCATTAGTTTTAAGGTTGTCAATTATACTCAGTATTTCTGGAGTCGTGACAGGTGTCAAGAATAGGGAGTTATTTATCGATTTATCGTTTAGGTCAGGTGGTGATTCATGATCTGACAGTGGGTTAGATCTAATCGTTCTTGCAAGATTTTCTCCAACTTTTGAGAAATGATTTATGAATATATTGGATATTTTATATGCATCCGACTCGCAATCTTCACTTTCATTATATATAGTAGATGGTTCGGTTGATTCGTGATTTGAAACAGAATTTTTCATAACTTGCCATATTTTTTTCGTATTTTTGTTTGCATCTAGAATTTTTTTGAGTAATAGTTTTGTTTAGTTTTTTGAAGTAATTAGGTGAGGAAATTCCTATATTCCCTGTACTCTTGCCAAAGTGTTTCGTTATGTTTATTAGCCAAGCATTTTTTTTCAAAGCATCCCTTTTTTTAATTGACTGTATTAATCCATTTGTTATCCATGGTTTCAGTTGTTTAGCGATTTTGATATTATTATAATGGATACATTTCTCCAGATGATAGATACATCAACTGTTTGTGAAATTTATCGAAAGCCCGGTCAATATCATTTTCATTATACACGTTGCTCCAAGGTTCAGCTTTTAATCTTATATTAAGTGCTTTATAATCAATTTTGGTGATTTGTATGAAACCATCAGGTTCCTCCATTTTTTCTTTATTATATTTTTCTGCGATGTTCAATAGTATGCTGTAGTGATCAGTAATGGCTGTTGTAAAAATAAATTATGTACAATCTTTGGCATCAACAGAATTGTCATTTTAAAAAAATTTGGCTAACTTTAGAAACCCTGGTATTTGCATTTATATATGAAGTATAGCCGTGGGAATTCAAAGTATTGAGATATGTATTTGGGGTCAGTTCATTTTCATCATTTAAATTTATGTTGATGTCACCTATCAGAATGTTAAATTTGGATTTTCCATGATCACTTAGAAAAATATCTAGCGCGCTAACAAAGTCATCGGGATTTGTTGAAGGTGATCTATAAATTACAAATATATTATATTCTCTTTATTTATGGTGAAATGTTAGGTTTGTTAGAGTAACTTCTGCAACTTTGTGCTGTTTCACTGACGAATAATTTATTCCACGCTTGATATAGATGATTATTCCATCACTTCTATTATTTTTACTTTCATTGTAATATATTGTGTAGTTTCTGAGACTCTAGATACTGATATACTCCAGATTCCATGTTTCTGTTGATATTATTATATCGCAAGTAAACGACAAAGACTCTAAGTAAACCGTGAACTCTTCGAAAAATGTTTGCATACTACGAATATTCATATGAAATATATTAAGTCCATTTGAGAGTATCTTTTCATTAGTTTCATCCAATTGTTCATTGTTTACAACAATTTCCTGAACATTGTTATAATTTCCCAATTCATCAATATAATCATTATAGTCATCCATTCGTATTTTCTATATCTTTAGCTCCTGAAGTATCAAAACGGTATTTGAAGTGAAATGAAAAGTTAATAAACAATAAATATATCAGGGATAGTGAATATGTGGGCTAAAATCTATGGTGCCCGTATTTATAAAAAATATAGTTTTTACATGATCAAAATTGAAAAAAAAAACTATTTCATTCTCATATAATAAGTGAATATTTTTATGAGATAACTGATACCTAATTTATAAATGTCCTTTTTCTTGATGCTTTTCTTATTCCTATTTTCACTAGTAAAGATGTTTCCATTCATTGTCCATACATTTTTGTAACCAAACTTTTCTGTTACTTTCATTAGTATCCAAAATCTTGCACTCGTTAGATCCTCTTTTATGAATATTTTAGTACCTTTCATTTTTTTCCTATTTCTTATCACTTCAGTTTTATCCATCAGGTTATGGAATTTCACAAAGATAGGTCGAGGTTTATCATTTGTGCTATTTTTAGGTTTTCCTATTCTATAACATTCCATGAGAGGTTTTTGTTGTATGTTCATATTCTCGAGAACCTTTTCTACTTGCTCATTGTCCGTTAGTCTTGAATTTTCGGCAATACCATAAATCCTAATATTTTTCCTCCGCTTGTATTATTCCATTTCATCAATTTTATCTTCTAGTTTCATGATTTTTTCCTCGTATCCAGCTGTAAAATCCTTAATTTTTTTCTTTATCATATCGTCCATATTTTCCATTAGAATCGACATGAATTCTTTATCTCGAGCAAGTTCATTCATTGAAGTTTTTATAACACTCTTTATTTCTTGTAGCTGGTCTCTTGTAAGTGGCATTTTTTTTAATGAGTAAATATCCACAATAGTTTCAGTCACTATTCACTTATTTGATAAGGTTTCAATTTTAACTGTTATTTGAACGGAGCACAGATAGACACGTCTACTCACTACGGCTGTTCATTCTATTACTATTATTATACTATTATACTATACTATTATATATTACATATTATACTATTACATGATCCCCTAGTTAGCAGAAAAGGGGAACAAACTAATAAGAGGTAGTACATCCGTGCAAATCTAGATAAAAATAATGTGAAAATAGGCCTATCAGCCATATATAGATATCCATCAGAAGAGATTGAAAGCCTAAATATATTCCTAGAAACAATAAATGATCAAGATTTTTTTTATACTTACTTTTATATTTTTAATAAATTTTAGATTTGATTATATATTATATTTATTAATATTAGTTATAGTAATTTTAGAACTCGCGGTGTAATTCATGACTCTTGATTCTCGGACCATTGTCCGATACTCATCAATATAATTTTGAAGGAAGATACAACAAGAAATACAGTAAAACAATAAATTTTGGTAAGTTAGACTCATTTTTTAAAAGTGAACGATGGAATTATATTTTAAATTGTGAGGATGTCGACGCCTGCACTAACTTATTCATATAGATAAACTCAAATATTGCCTAAACTGTGCCACTACATTAACCCAGACAGCACTGGATATTCTATGAATATTCATAGGATATTAATTTTGGGATATTGGAATATTCTCAAATGTGCCAAGGATATACATATCTTTTTTGGAATATTCCTAGAATGTGTAAGTGGGGAACATTTTAAATATCCAGAATATTCCATGAATATTCCGGAAATAATACTCCTGGAATATCCTCTGGGAATATTCCTTGATTATCAAGAATTTACTTACAATATTCCATGCATATTCCATAAAAGATATTCCTAGAATATTTCATGAACATATTCTATGAATATTCCGAGAATATTCAAAGTAATTCAGGAATATGATAGTAATATTCCCTAAATATCCTGGAGGGTTTTCATAACAAAATAACCATTACCTGAAATTTCAGAAATTAAGAAAATAAAGAAAAATAAATTTGTGTCCCCACATGAGTATCCTCAAATATAAAATTTTGAAAGGCATTTTTACATCTATATTATGTGCTTAGGTTAATATGCCTAACAATTCGAACAATGTTTTTGCTTACATTCGCCAAGAAACAAAACTTCATTTCAATACGTAATTGTTTTCCTCAGTGTATTTGTGGATTGTAATTGCAGGTTTCACTCAGAAAAAAACCATTTGATTTCCGCAGACTGCGCACCCCTTCCCTACAATGAAATAAAACAACATTAATTTGAACAGGTCTATTTCTATATAGTTATAATAATAATAACATATATTTTATCAACCAGTTTCTTCTGTCACTACAGGGATATCTCTGAAAAACAAGAATTGCAAGATTGGATATACAGTGCTTCTCAAAAGTCCTTTGCCCCCTCTTATTTTTGGAACGATTATACATCAACAAGTGATATTTGGAAACTGAATATTAAAGGTTGTAAACTTCCCTACTAGTGATAATAGATGACGAAATCGTCAAAGATGACGTCACAAGGCCATTGTGACCAATAATTTTAAATGGAGCCCTACGGCAAGCGACACCTCTTTTAAAAGGTATCGGAAAAACCTATTCAATGATACTAATTTTGTTTGTGTTTATGGCAGTTTCAATGGCTCATTAGTAAACATTAAAATTTAAATTCCATTCAGTATGATATTCATTACAGATTTAAGAATCAGTATCTACTCAAAGGAATTGCTCGAAGTGACCTCCATTTACTTCCTGACAGTGGAATATCCTATTTTTAAACTCTTCTATATCCTATTTTTGAACTCTTCTCGAACTGTTGCAAATGTGTCTGCGGAAACAGCCTCACATTCTGCAACAATACGTTGTTTTAAAACGTCAATATTGTCAGGTCCAGTAGCGTAAACCTTCGATTTAAGGTACCCCTACAGAAAAAAATCCAAAGGTGTGAGGTCCGGTGATCGAGCTGGCCATTCCGTTGAACCTCGTCGTCCAATCCATCTACCACGATACTCCTCATCCAAATACCGTCTTACTGCACCGTAATAGTGTGGAGGAGCACCATCCTGTTGGAATGTTATTTCCGAATTGCCGAATTCATCTGGATTATATTCCAAAATTTCAAGGATCAACGGTTCTATTGCGTTTGCAACACCTCCAGATAAACCTCACCAGTTAAATTAGCATTTAAAAAAAGAGGCCCAACGATGTGGTTTCCCAGGATTCTGGGAAATTGGGTATGTGTTTCACGAAACAGGTGAGGATTTGCGTCACTCCAATACCTCACATTCTGTGTATTTACATTTCCATTTAAATGAAAGTACTTTCGTCACTAAAACAAATTGTTTTGACATAGTCTGGCTGTTGGTTAATTTTATTTTCCATATTTTCACAAAATTCTAGTCGTCGGTCTGGGTCGTCGTCTGAGAGTTGATGAATCATTTTTAATTTGTAAGGATGAAAATTGTTTTTTTTCAACACCCTGTGTACTGTACTTCGACTGACTTCACAGGTAGATGCAACGTGAGTTGTTGAAGAAGTAGGATCAACTATTACTTCTGCCAGTATATAAATTTTTTTCTCATCAGAAATTTGTGGTCTGCCAGATTGTTTCGCATCATTAATACTACCCGTTGTTTCAAACTTACGAAGAAGCTCCCTCAAATGAGTCCTCGGAACGGGGCGATCGGGAAACCTCTCATTGAAAATGCGTTCTGCTGCATGAATATTTTGTCCAGTTTCACCAAGAATTAGGATCGCTGCTACTTTATCACCTAAAGCACGTACCATTTCGCTTCTTGAAGCACTTAAACGTTCGGCTCACAACAGTTTAACAAATTATTGAAATGTACAAAAATATTAAAAGTATCGAAAGCTGGTAAAACAGTTGAACGTTCGATCAACAATACACAAATTATTAATTGTACAAAAACTTGGACAATTACAAAAACGTCGAATTAGGGAGACTAACAAAAACGTCAGCTTATTTGACAACTATCCAGAGGCGGAGCTTGAATTTGGAATTTTAGCATTAACTGATTTAATTCATTACAGCTTCGCGTTTTTTAAAAGCGAGTTGCCAAAACTGCCATAAACACAAACAAAATTAGTATTATTGAATAGGTTTTTTGATACCTTTTAAAAGAGGTGTCGCTTGCCGTAGGGTTCCATTCAAAAGTATTGGTCACAATGGCCTTGTGACGTCATCTTTAACTATTTCGTCATCTATTATCACTAGTTGGGAAGTTTACAACCTTTAATATTCAGTTTACAAATTTCACTAGTTTATGTATAATCGTTCCAAAAATAAGAAGGGGGAAGGGGACTTTTGAGAAGCACTGTATGTCTCTGAAACTACTTTCGAAATGAATCATGCTAACTAAAAAATATGTCAAAGAGTATATTGCTAAGTATCTATTGAAATGACTAGAATTGATAAGATATAGGATTAAGTTTAAGACTAGAACTTTGCATCTAGCTGGGAAACAAACACGGTCTTGAATGCTTTCCCCATGCCGAGAACATTTTGTGTAAAAACTATAACCTGCATGACCCTTAATTGCCAATATGAATGCTTTTGCCACTGCATCAAATAAATTTTTTGTCTTTTTGAAATTAAATCTGACCGAATAATTCAACGCCATTGTTATTTAGCTGAATGGCTTCAACGGAGTCTAAAAGAAATTGATTGAAATTTTTCGTAGCCGTGATACAATCCAATTAAAAACACATTATTAGATTCCAAACCAAGTATGGGATAAAACTGACTATTTGAACGTTTCGCTATGGGCAATCCATCTATGTTTATACCAATTGGAAGTGGATCTGTTGGTTTTCTACAATTTTCTTTGAAAAGATCCTCGAGTTATTTCTGTATTCCGAAGTGATAATATTCTCGGGTAATTGGTAATTTTGGAGTAGTTAGAAAAGTTCTGGCATCTCTAGGTACCATGAAAATCATCAGGTTTAGCTGAAATTGCCAAAAGTTGATTCGTGGCACTCAATGTCACTTTATTTTCAACAGCCCACTTCTTAAGCTTTTGCACAGCATTTAAAGAATTGTGACTATTAGAAGTAGGAACTTCTTTTAGCGAATCATTGGGTATTGAAGACTGTTGACAAATCAAGAAGCGATCTGATGAATTTTCATCCAAAATTTCTGGGTTAGTGATACCACAACTCAAACTACTGCTATCTGAATCAGAAAAACTTGAATCCATTCTAACACTAATAGTTTCAACTTGATTACATAACTGTCCTTTTGCATGCTGTGACGGAGTTCGTGTGAAAATTGTATTAAGAATATTTTCAGTTTCCTGGTGTACTTCCCTATACCAGGCACTGCTTCTTTTTCTTTTAGGCATTTTGTAGAAAGCCTTGAAAATGAAATGATCCGTGATATACAAATGACATTTTGATGGAATGAAATGAATGGTAACCTAAAAGTGTACTTACTTTTACGTATAAAAAGGCATAAAGTAATAACACTATGGTGATTATTAAGAATATTTGCTTTCATATAAAGATGCAAAAGTAAACCATAAACCATAAGCCGTAAACCAGTAAAAAAAACAAAAGATGTCAAATGGCAATTTAAAATGCATTCAACTTTACAGCTCTGCCATCGGGTTAAGCTACGACTACCGGATGAACGACAGGCCCTGACACGCGCGGATTGGTTTGATTGGTCGTGAAAGTGCCCCTCGATATTTTCCGACCAATTATAAGTTGGTCAGTACAGTCGTGTATTTTTGTCAGCTTGTCTGAACAAAAACTCTTTTTACAAATCAAATACACCTATTCGCACTTTTTCTCATACTTTTCTCATATTTTGAACTCGAAAATGGTTATTGGTATTCATTCCATAGAAATAAGGGAGAATATTCCATGAATATACAATACAGAATATTCAATTTTGATTATTCTATAAATATTCATACATGATTATTCCATGAATATTCCCACAGGGAAATTCTCACGAGAATACTCGTGGTACATTCTCCCGAGAATATTCCAGGAATATGCATTTTGGAATAATCCTGGAATATGCTAGAAGCATGTGAATATTCCATCTATAGTCGGAATATACTCTTCTCTTTTCGGATATTTAGAGAATATTCTAGGAATATTCCGTGCTGTCTGGAAAAGTACTTAGTATGTAGGAAAAGAAAAATTAACCAATGGATAACCCAGGGCATACAAAATTCAATACGTCATAGAAATCTATTGAAAAAACATAGTCGAAGTAATGAACTTGCCTAATAATAATAATAGCACTGGAAATAATGTCAGTTTTTTTAAACATTCGCATGAAGCTGCACATAATAATTTTAATTCTCAAAGAGGGTATATACCCAAATATACTTCATAAAATAATTGATAAAAAACGTTTTTGAAAACAAGCTTTTATTAAAATGCACTAAAAAGTAAAAAATAATTGCTTTGGATGTGTGACGTAGGTTATTCTGTGAGTTCTAGATTCAAGAGCTTGTCGCGCAAAGTTTTCAGTTCGAATACAAAAGCGACAAGCTTTTAAATCTATAACTCACGAATATCCTACGTCACACATCCAAAGCAATTACTTTTTAATGCATTTGAATGAAAGCTTGCCTTTAAAAAGGTTTTTTAATAATTATTTTATTTTTTGCTTTTCAGTACTCAAGTACGCCTTAATCTATGCATTTTTGTTGAAGCATCGTTATTATGAGGCCTTTTTCCTGTAAGTTCTGAGCTATCTAGTCCTTCAATGTGGAGACCATCTGAAGATTAACTCATCCGCCATCTTGTAGTTGGCATTTTCAATTTATGAAATTTAACTGAAAATCAATTATCTTCGACTAAATTCATAATCTCCGACCCCGAAAACCCCCACAAACCAATTTTGAATAGAATCGGACCATAAACACAGAGATCATCGGCCATCTTGGAGCCGCCATTTCAATTTTATGAATTTTGAAGAAAAATTCATAATCTTCGACCCTAAAAACTTCCACATACCAATTTTGAATCCACTGGGGCCATAAACCTAAATCGCGTCCGCCATCTTAGAGCGCCATTTTCTTTTTTTCTATAACAAAAATTGCATGGGCCGCCATTTCAATTTCATAAATTTCAACAAAAAATTCTCAATATCCGACTCCGAAGACCCCCACATACGAATTTTGAATAGAATCGGACCAAAATCACAAAACTCCTCCGCCATTTTGGAGCCGTTATTCTGAATTTATGAATTTTGACAAAAAATTCATAATCTCCGACCCCGAAAACCCCCACATTCCAATGTTCAATCGAATCCGACCATAATCACAAAACTCGTCCACCATCTTCGAGCCGCCATTTTGTTTTTTTCTCTAACCAAAATTTCATAATGCATTGTCACCGAAATTATGAACACCTGCCAGATTTCAGCTCAATCGGATGTCGGCAAGTGCTCCAAAAATAGATTACAAATTTTGAACCGGAAAGAATGACAGAATGACGAAGCAAGTTAAATAAAAGCTTGTAAAAAAAGGCAGAAGTGGCAATGAGTGAGGTTAGAGCATGGTTCGATAACAATTTATTGACACTTGATGTGGACAAATCTAACTTCATGTGTTTCACTTTAAACAAGCGAACCTATCCTAGGAATAATACGATAATGGTTCACACTAATAAATGTCACGACTTCGTAAATTGTAATTGCTCTCAAAAAATCTCATCAGCCCCTAAAACTAAATAACTAGGATTATTCTTTGATTCACACATGAAGTGACAGCACCACGTAGAGTATACATATAACAACAAAATTAAGAAAAATGACTACAAATTTGATCAAATTAGAGATTGGTTACCAAAGAAAAACCTAAGAAATGTACACAGTGCCTTAACTGAGTCAGTTTTGAACTATGGCATTGTCGCATGGGGCTCGGCATGTAAATCCATTTTTAACCGACGAAACCAAAAAGGAGGAGGTTCTCTAGTCGACCCGTATATTTTGTTCCACTAACTGTAGTCCCAAAAAAAATTACAAAAATCATACTATTCAAATACAGAAGATTTTCCACACCGCAACTATTCGACGAGACTAGAGTTACGAACATTGATCAATTGCACATAAAAAGTGTTTGTAGATTGATGCTGAATAAAAAGTATATGACACAAGAAGTTTCGCATCGTATCACTACCCGAGCTATAAGTCTAAATCAATTAACATTCCCAAGCACCGCCTTTACATCAATACAAATATCACTGTCTTATATTGCTCCTAAAGTATTTAATATCATACCCTCACTTATAAGTATAATACAAAAAAACCGGTTTCTAGACAATAAAATTACCTCTTACTGATTAAGTCAACACTATAAGTACTGATTAGCTTTCTTTTCTTTTATTAACCGACGAAACCAAAAAGGAGGAGGTTCTCTAGTCGACGAGTATATTTTTTATTTTTTTATTAATGATCACGCATAACTTTTTACTGAGACGTCCGATTCCGATAATTCTTTCTTCAGTGGATAGGGTGTACTTCGAAGTTGGTCCCATTTCAATTTAAAAAATGAAATCCATCCCTAAGGGTAGCAAAATGAAGGATATTGATACTCATCCTCTGAATTCTGGTCCGTTAACCGATTCTATCGGGCATATTTTCATTTTCATTGAATTTTTTTTTTTTTTTCTCTTGTTTTGCAAATAGTGATTAATTTATTTAATTCTATGTTTTATCAGCTACTAACTATGAATTACACAAGATTTGTTAGGGTTGAGTGGAAGAATATTTTTTGTTGTGCAGCAATGTACAACTGAAAATAAACTCCGCCTTTTATTTTCAAATGTATTTGAGTTTAAGGAAATTATTTGTTGTTGTGCTTTATTGAAAATAATAAAGACGTTTATTATTATTATTATTATTATTATAACTTTGTACTGGGTTTTGGATGATTCTTTTTTTATTAGATAGGGTATACATCATTGTTGATCATATTTGGATTTCGAATAGAACTATCCGCCCTTACGGGTAGAAAAATAGGGAATAATTGATTTTTCACTTGTGAACATTGGCACACATATGTAGTTGACAATGACAGATCGCTAATGTCATTATTTTTGTTCTCCTACATCCGTCACAATCATTATACTCTATGAGAGGATGGAATGATATACAAAGTAATGAAATAAACTTACCAGAACTACAAAAATAATTTATATTACAACAAATAGTAGAAGTAGATAATCATATTATTTAACTACAAAACAAAAGTGAAAAAATGGATATTCCAAATTCCTCGATCGCATTTACACGACTTCATTGATGTGAGAAATAATTACCATTCCAATATTAAAGTAATATAATTAATAACTATAGGTACACTAGTTCAGATTAGTTTTGTTAGATGTTTTTACAACTCAAGAGTTTGTTAGAATTGTTTATTTTTATATACTATTTATTTTTATTAATATATTATTTATTTTTATTTTTATAATTCTGTCTATAATTCGTTAGGGATAACCTATAAGAGCACATAATAAGTAATATTTGATGGAGGGTCATTATTCAAAAATCGCTGATTTTTCTTAATGATCCCCCACTTTATAAGTACTATGAATAGGGACAAATCTCAGGTAGAATGTGTATAACTTGACACCATTCAAGGCCATGCCTTATATGGTGTATTCCTATATTTATTTGTTCACATATCCGCTTATATTTGAATGTAAAATGTAAAAATGTATTATCAAAAGTCTGTACAATGTATTGTCTATTGTTTATATATCGAGCAGATGAATAAATATTATTATTATATATTAACTGGTAATAGTTGAAGTAATGTGGGTAAGTAAGTATTTTTGAAGTAATCAAAAAACAAGTAGGTAGTAATTAGTAGATTTCAGCCACAAAAAATTGAAAAATAAAATTTTTTTAACAAAAAATTAAACCGACGAATTACGGAACTGAAAAGTAAAAAATAAAATGACCCTTCTTAGTGTCAATAACTAAGCTCCTAAACTAATGTAAGTAACTAATTTTGAGTCGGCGCCAAACAAACAATCAACGAAGATCATTAAATTACTTCATAAAAATTATCAGAATGTCACCGCGCTACTCGATGCCATCATTTTACGCCTTATTTAATTCATTTGCTTGTTTGTTTGGCGCCAACTCAAAATTAGTTACTTACATCAGTTTAGGAGCTTAGTTATTGAGACTAAGAAGGTTCATTTTATTCTTTACTTTTCAGTTCCGTATTTCGTCGGTTTAATTTTTTGTTAAAAAGTGTTTTCTAAATATCATTGTTAATATTAATACTATGATATTACCACTAGTTTCTATGCATATTTAAAATTTAATGTTAGAAGTAACACACACATTCTTTCAAAAAAATTCTGTGTTAAATGAGAAAAAAAATGTAACTGATATATGAAAAAAAACTTTTTTTCAAGAAACTATCACTAAAGAAGGTACTCTTCTACTCTAACATCCACTATCAAAAAAATGATTGTCTTTTTTATAGATATTTCATCTCTGTTCATCTTTCTGACAACATTCAGTATCCCACAGTAGCTACACGCACATATGTTCCTTTATTCGAAGGAAAGTTATAGAGACGAGAAAATGTGTTTGAAATCCTCAAGGTACCCTGTTAGATGGTAGTGTGCATAAGATTTCACTATCTTGTCAAACTGCAATAGATTCACAGTTGACAAAGAGGCAGGTGAAAGATGGTTCAATGGTGGAAATCTGCTGTCAGGCAAATCAGCGTTACAAGGAAAAATGGTGGAGGGGGTCTGGCTGACCAAATGACATCAGTATACAAAAAATTAGATGGAATATAATGACAGATTCCACATCTGATTTTATGAAGATCCTGTTCATATTTTCAAACAAATCAACAACAAAATAATTAATAAAAAACCTTTTTAACCCTTTCAGTGCGCCTGGCATACATGCGCGACGCAGCGATTACTCGCGCGGTGCGACTGGCACTCGTGTAAACGATAGCGTGTTGTGAAGACCAGATAAGACATAAAATTGTGTGCCGTTCTGGATTTTGTTTGTCGGTACAGCATGGAGTATAGTGAGGCGGGTCTACGTGTAAACAAATATCCTTTTATCACTATAGAATTGCAATATTGGAGGGATTGCTAAACATAACGAGAACAAAAACCCCCAGAGTCAGAGAGGTAGAACACAATATTTCAAAAATTATGTCCAAAAATGAGCAAGGACGGACAAATAGAAACATATGTCGGGTTTGTTCCCAGGGTAATAAACGTCAGATAACCCTGTATCACTGCACTAGATGTCCTGGAGAGCCTGGTCTTTGTGTTGAGTGTTTTCCAGTTTTTCATGCCGCGTGAAAAATACACAAATTTCATGAATATTTTTTCGTGAAAGTTGTTCTTTTTTGTTTCGCTCAGAATGGTATTTTTTTGTTATTTTTGTTTATAGTTTCGTCTATTTTAAATTTCTGGTTTTATTTTCTGTTTTATCGAAAGTAAATATTTATGTTCTGATTATTTTATTATTTTTTACACAAAAAAACATGTTCTTCAATGGGGAGACCATCTAAAGATTAACTCGTCCGCCAACCTGGAGCTGCCATCTTCAATTTATGGATTTTGACAAAAAATCAATAATCTTCGACTAAATTCATAATCTCCAGCTTCAAAAACGTCGACATACCAATTTTGAATAGAAACGGTCCATAATCACGAAACTTGTCCACCATCTTGGAGCCGCCATCTTGAATTTATGAATTTTGACAATAAATTCATAATCTGCGACTCCAAAAACCCAATAGAATTGGACAATAATTACAAAATTTGTCCTCTATTTTGAATTCATGAATTTTGACAAAAAACTCAAAATCTCCGACCCGGAAAACCTCCATATACCAATTTTGAATAGAATCGGACCAAAATAACAGAGATCATCCGCCATCTTGGAGCCGCCATCATGATTTTATGAATTTTGACTAAAAATTCATAATCCTCGACCCCAAAAACTCCCACATACCAATTTTGAATCGAATCGGACCATAATTACAAAACTCGTCCACCGTCTTTGAGCCGTCATCTAGATTTATGAATTTTGACAAAAAATTCATAATGTCCGACCCTGAAAACCCCCACAAACCAATTTGGAATAGAATCGGACCAAAATCACAGAGATCGTCGGTCTTCTTGGAGCCGCTATTTCGATTTTATGAATTTTAATTAAAAAAAACATAATTTTCGACCACAAAAACCCCCACATACCAACTTTGAATCGAATCGGACCATAAACATAAATCTCGTCCACCATCTTGAAGCCGCCGTTTTGTTTTTTTCTCTAACAAATTCCATAATGCATTGTCACCGGAATTGGGAACACCTGCCCAATTTTAAGGTAATAGGAAGACGGGAAGGGCGTCAAATTAAATTGTAAGATTTTATTACACAAGAAAAGGTGAAAATAAATAGAAGCTTATAATATAAAGTTGCAAAAGACAGGTAACCCCTCAAGAAAGTTACATTTATTTGATATTTGGTTCCGTGGGCAGAAGCGCTGATTGCCGGAAGTAGGAACGAATTTTGTCAAAAACTGAAAACACTTTATCTAAATAATCGCGGACGATGACTCGAAAATGAGGGGGGGACCCATCGTGCATAAACCACATTTGTTGACGAACTTGTAAAGGCATGTCCTCCACTAATGAAGGCAATTCGTTCTGTAGGAAGTTTAAATATGTGGCACCTTTCAAAATTCGCGGTAAAATAAAAATACCAATTAAAGTATCTCCTACTATTCCTGCCCATATGTTTACGCTGAACTGTTCCCGGGTGTCGAGATTGTATGATCATGTGTGGATTTTCTAATGCCCATATATGAATGTTGTGGTAATTCACTACTCCGTCGCGTGTAAAGTGAGCTTCGTCGGTAAAAAGGATACGAGATAAAAATGCAGGATCGCTAGTACAGTTGCGCAGTATCCATCGGGAGAACTGCAAGCGCCGTGGAAAATCTCGCGGAAGAAATCCTTGAACGAAAACATTTAAAATCTCTTCATCTCTTACTGGGTTGCGTGCTTGTCGCGGTCTGCCAGCATCGTGCCTTGGAGTCTGAAATCTGCCGTATTCTCGAAGGTGCTGATGGGAATTTATAAAAGTTCTATATTCAGGAAGCCGGCCATCAGGAAATCTTAGCGCGTACAACCTCCAAACTTCAAGTCTGTTACCATTAGCCAGACCACAAACAAAATGGATGTCAGCCAGATGTTCAAATAAATATGGTTCATTTTCCATTTTAATGTAAAACAAATACACGATGAGACATCCACCAACTTTCAAATAATGTCACGTGCTTCGAAACAAACCTAAACGTCAAAATGAAAATAGCAGTCAAAGCCCACTATTATCTTTTTCATTGTTTCGTTGAAAAATTTAATCTAGCGAATAACAAAAAATGGTTTGACTTTTTTCTCGATAACGGTCGCAGATGCGTGAAAATTACAGAATGAAAAAAATTATAAACAACACAAAGAATTAATTCCATATTTTAGAATCTACCAGCGGCGCACTACAAAAAAGTTTAAGTGGCAAAAAAGGGCTTGACCCCAGAAAAAATATCTATTCTCACAATCACTGGGCATACTGGATGATGTAAACCCTGAAACGTAGCCTATGTTTCAAATTTGATCTTGATATCGCAAAAACTGAAAGAGCTATGAAGAAAAAAAATAAAAAAATCTTGAAACTTTAACGCTCTGTAACGTTTGCGGATACATGTTTATGGAAAAAAAAGTCTTATTTTGACCTGAAACCTTGATACTGAATTTTGAAACACGCGTATAACACTCGGCAATTAGTATTCATGTAGTTTGGAAGATCGTTGATGGAAATGAGGAATAATAATGGCTCCAGCATTGATCCTTGTGGAAACATCATACGCTTTGTTTCGGTCTAATGAAAAAAATCCCATTTTGCAGGTAGAATATTAATCATGATAGTATGTTTCTTCTAAGGCCCATAGAATATAGTTTTTTTCGATAAATTTCAGTTCTAAACAGTCATAAAGGGAAACATTCTCAATTGGATATTTAATAGAAAGATTTTTCTATGAAGGTTAAAAATCAAATGTAGGTGATCATTCGCCAGTAGAGGTTGAGAAAAGGAGTTTTTGAAAAGGTTTCTCAAATTTATGAAAATATAAAGTATACCGTGTGATTCTCCAAGGTGGCTCACCCCTATAACTTTTTCATTATTAAAGATAGAAAAACGAAATTTGGGCGTTGTGTATTATAATTCAATTTGATTTTTCTGACATATTGACTTGCCTTGCCGTACTTCCGGTTTGACCAGAAATGACCCCAACTTTTGATTTTCAAATGGGATATCCTATATATTTTTACTCATTTCGATCGAGAATGACATTCTGAATCCAACAACACCTCAATTATCAATATTTGACAGATAAAGTCATTTTCATTCCAATTTCAATTTTTCGATCTAGAATGCCATGGAACGTGTAAATCGCTTCATTCATGATCAAGTAACATGGGAAAAATACGACTTTGAGGCTTATGACTTCACAGACGTTGTAAGAATTATTTAAGAGTCGCAAATTAGTCCATTGAGATTCTAAATTGTCAAAATGACCTCCTCCTTGATCATGGCAAAGTTAAACTTTTTCAATTGTTGCGCGCACCACATTGATTAGCTGTTCCGCAGTGATGTTCTGGAATGCCACCCTTACTTTATCTCCAGAGAAAAATATACAGTGCTAGTCAAAAGTCCCCTCCCCCCCTCGTATCTTTTGAACGGGTATACTTATAATAATGAAATTTGGAGGGTGGAAATAAACGGATGTAGGCTTCTCAACTGGTCATAACAGGTGACGCAATAGTCATAAATGACGTCACAAGGCCACTGTGACCAATAATTTTAAATGGGACCCTATGGCAAGTGACAGCTCGTTTGAAAGGTATTGAAAATACCTATTCAGTCATACCAATTTTGTTTGGGTTTCGGCTGATTTTGATTGATAAATTGAAGAAATACGAAAATTATAGTTTCGCATTTAATTAATAAAGATTTTAAAGTACGCCTCTGGTTAATTGTCAAAAAGGTTGACGTTTTTGAATTCTCTACTTGTCAAAAGTGTTTATACCTTGAAAATTTACCTAAGCTATTGTTTAACGAGACGTTTAAGTGTTTACATAGGCAAAATGGTACGTACTGTAGCCGACAAAGTAGCAGCTATCTTAATAATTGGTGAATGTAGAAACAATTTCCATGCAGCGGAACGACTGTTTAATGAGAGGTACCCCGATCGCCCTATATCGAGGGTTTATTTGAGGGAGCTTCTTCGGAAGTTTGAAGCATCAGGTAGTGTTCAAGATGCCAAACGATCTGGTCGACGGCTAAAAACAAATTTCATCCATACAAATTAAAAATGGTGCACCAAATTAAAGCTACTTCTTCCACAGCCCAAGTTGCGTCTATCTGTGATGTCAGTCAAAGGACAGTACATAGGGTGTTGGCTAAAAACAAATTTCATCCATACAAATTAAAAATGGTGCACCAACTTTCAGATGATGACTCCGACCGAAGACTAGAATTCTGTGAAACTATGTCCAATAAAATGAACCAACAACCAGGCTACATACAGACAATTTGTTTTAGTGACGAAAGTACTTTCTCAATGGAAATGTTAACACTCAAAATGTGAGGTATTGGAGTGACACAAATCCTCACATCATTCGTGAAAAACATACTCAATTTCCAGAAAAAGTAAATGTTTGGGCAGGTATTTTGGGAAACCACATAGTTGGGCCTCTTTTTCTCAATGCTAACTTAACCGGTGAATTGTATCTGGAGATGTTACAAAATGATATTGAGGCGTTAATTCTTGAAATTCTAGAAGATAATCCAGATGAATTCGACAACTTGGAAATAACGTTTCAACAAGATGGTGCTCCTGCACTTTATTACGGTGCAGTAAGACGTTACCTAGATGAAGAATATCGTGGTAGATGGATTGGACGACGAGGTTCTATCGAATGGCCAGATGGGTCACCGGACCTTACACCATTAGATTTTTTTCTATGGGGGTACTTGAAATCTAAGGTTTACGCTACAGCACCTGACAGTATTGCCATTCTGAAACAACGAATTGTTGAAGAATGTAGGGCAATTTCCGCTGACACACTGGGACGAGTACGACAAGAGTTTAGCAATAGGATGCATTACTGCCAGGAAGTAGATGGAGCACATTTTGAACACTTATTATAAGAACTGGTTCTTAAATCTTTATTAATTAAATGCGAAACTATAATTTTCGTATTTCTTCAATTTATCAATCAAAATCAGCCAAAACCCAAACAAAATTGGTATGACTGAATAGGTATTTTCGATACCTTTCAAACGAGCTGTCACTTGCCATAGGGGCCCATTTAAAATTATTGGTCACAGTGGCCTTGTGACGTCATTTATGACTATTGCGTCACCTGTTATGACCAGTTGAGAAGCCGACATCCGTTTATTTCCACCCTCCAAATTTCATTATTATAAGTATACCCGTTCAAAAGATACGAGGGGGGGAGGGGACTTTTGACTAGCACTGTATAACGGAGTAAGATCTGGTGATCTAGAATATGAAAAAGAAATAATACATTATGAAAAAATATGACAACTTAAGAATCTACCTCGCAGGCCACTGAATAGGTCCATAAGTGCCAATCCACTTTTCTGGGAAGGTGTCATTCAGATGATCTCTTACGACTTGAGAATTGTGAGGTGGCGCTCCATCTTGTTGAAAATAGATATCAACTTGGTTAGCCAGTAGCAAATCTTCAATGAAATCATTAATTTGATTTCTAAGGAACTGTACATATCTTTCCGCAGTGAGTTGTCCGTCGAAAATTATTTGCCCCAAAAGTTTTCCTCCGATAATACCCATCCAGCAGTTAAAACCAAATCGCTCTTGAAAATTTCCTTCTTGCATCAGATGTGAATTTGTTTGAGACCCGTACTTTTTATAATTCCGATTGAACAGATTGGTGAATCGAGTTTCATCTGAATAAATAATTTTGAATGGAAAACGTACATCTTCTCTGTATCTAGTCAAAAACCAGTTGCAATACGTTAATCTTTGGTTGTGGTCGTTATCGTAAAGTTGTTGGTGTAGTTGGTACTAGAATGGTCGATAATTATATTTGTGAAGAATTCTCCAAACGGGCGAATAACTTATATCACACTAAGAAACAATTTGGCGAATTGACGCCGTACAACATAGGCCAATACGTCTACTTCTTTTTCTTCACTGACGATGAAGTTATTGGCATTTTCTTCTGGTTCACTTCGCATTTTCCTTTCCAGTTTTGGAAAATAATACCGAGTGGGATGGCGACGATTAGGGAATCTTTGAGCATAATTCGAGCTGCATCAGTTGCATTATTTTTTGCTTCTCCGTAAATTAGCAACATGTCAATTTTCTCGTTTCTAGTATAATTTTCCATATCAAATTATAAACTACGCAACAAATAATTTTTTTATCTGTTGCGTAGTTGTTGTTTATGTAGTCCTAGCAACAGCTTCAATTGTTTGTCACGGATAACTAGAATAACAGGACTTAGTGCATAAGTATACCGAATACGTATTATTTGTTATTAGGTATGATCGCTTCTTGCAATTATTCCAAAAAATAGTGAAAATACAGTGAAAGTGTGTGGTATCAAATTATTCGTAAGAAAATGATTTTTCACACAAAGCCGACGAGCCACCCCCTTTGTATTTGAAGAAATCAAATTAACTGGAAAAATTCATATTTGTGACTTTTAAATAATTCTTAAAACGTCTGTGAAGTCATAAGCCTCAAAGTCGTATTTTTCCCATGTTACTTGATCAAGACTGAAGCGATTCACACGATCCATGGCATTCTAGATCGAAAAATAAAAATTGGAATAAAAATGACTTTATTTGTCAAATATCGATAAGTGAGATGTTGTTGAATTCAGAATGTAATTCTCGATCGAAATAAGTAAAAATATATAGGATATCCCATTTAAAAATCGAAATTTGGGGTCATTTTCGGTCAAACCGGAAGTACGGCAAGGCCAGGCAAGTAAATATGTCAAAGAATGTAAATTGAACTATAATACACAACCCCCAAATTTGGTTTTTCTATCTTCAATAATAGAAAAGTTATAGGGGTGAGCCACCTTAGAGAATTACCCGGTATAATAAGGTTATCCCAGTAATTTTTAAGAGCCCCTTTTATTTTTTTTATTGAAATTCTAAATGCAGAGACAGTGGGATCAGACATCTGGCAAATAAAGCTTGTATCTCTTAGTTGTGCAACCGATAAAGATAATCGGGTATGAACTGTATTTTTCTTTTCAAATATGGTTTCTAACAATATTGGTTAAAAGATACATTTTGATTTGTAGAGAAGAAACTTTATTTTTTGTACAGGTAGTTAAGGAGAAGAGCAACTTGTAATGTAATGCCAATTTAACAAATAAACAACATTATGGAATCACAACAGGATGTTGTAGCTTGTATTGACCCAAAATAAATTCGTGCAATGTTTATGAATACTAATTCCACAATGTGAATGTAGGTTTTCCTCCATCGCTCATTTCAATATTATAAAGAGATTGTAAACAACATATTTACAATCGGTAATAAGTGGAATTTATTGTTTGATAATATTGTGGGGTCACCTCTGACAACATCTGAATATAGACACGTTCCATATAAATTAATTTACGATCATTAATTCAAATGATCATAGTTGAAATGAATATATCATCAACAAATCAGCGCAAATACTCATAAAAGACTTCGGTAGATTTATGTTTTCCCATTAAACTAATCGTTAGATTCACCATTCAAAATGCAATGCTTCACTGTCTTATTTTTGGTAGATTTCATAGGAATACTACCTCCTGTGTACGTCACCACTTCAGGACTTCGCTGGACACAAAATGTAATACTCGCAAGCGAGGTAAACATTATCCTCAAACTAGAAGAACAAAAACCACAAATTAAGGAACTGATTGATATCCAATAAAAAATGGGAATTCAAAGGTATATAATAAAATTCAGTAAGGGACGTTTTGTTGTTTTCTTTGTGGATTCCTTCGGGTCTTTTTTGAAGTGTCCTCAGGTTCCTCTTCAAAGTTTCCTTTTCTTCTGGAAGTTTCTTCGGGCTCCACTCTTGATTTGCCTTCTTGGGCAGTATTATTTTCAATCGAACTTTCCCCCTCTTCGATATTTATATTTGGATTATGGAGTAGAAATTCGTGGGTGTACGCTTTATCCCCAATTAAAAGTTTATAGTTTCGAATTATGGCATTTTTACCAGCTAATTTGGTCTTATTTGAAGACAAGCTTTTATTCAAATGCGCTAAAAAGTAAAAAATAATTGCTCTGGATGTGCGACGTGAGTTATAAATTCAAAAGTTTGTTGCGCAAAGTTTTCAGTTCTGATACAAAAGCGACAAGATTTTGAATCGATATCTCACGGAATAACCAACGTCGCACATCCAAAGTAATTATTTTTTACTTTTCAGCGCATTTGAATGAAAGCTTGTCTTTAAAAAGTATTTTCTTATTAATTTTTTATTTTATTTATTTTGGGGAGACATAATATGTGCAAGCGGCACACCAAAAGCATGAAATGCAAAAAACGTGTATCCGGAAAACGCAGTTGGAGAAAGGGTATGGCAGTTATTTTTTTATAACTAGCATTCTGAAGGAGTTTATCTTTCTAGATCATTTGCAGGATAGAAGTGACAATGGTTCTGTAAAAATGCCACGTGCTCACGAGTGTCGTAACAATTTTAATAATGCTCGATCGATGCCATATTATCAGGTCAATTTGAATACAGAGAAGTGATTTATATGGAAGGATAAGGTGCGCGGAGACCGGATTCTTTGTTTTGGTTCATTGTTCAACCCGTTAAACGGCAAAGAACTATTATTAGCCGTTTTTTCTTCTTGATTGGCGACTCGCTATTTCTGAAGTTTTTTGGTGTATATGCCTGGGGCTGGACATTGTTGTGGTACGGACATATTCGAATTTGAAAATAGTAATCATAACCGTACAAAAAAAGATTAATGACTTCCAGAAAGCTAATCATTTTCCGATTGAAACTCTAACTTGGAAATTGTTTCCGAGAGAAATTATTTGTGATCAATGGCATACTCAAAAATAATATGCTTATAATTATGCAAACAAATCCCATTGCTTTGATGTGGATGAAAAATAAGACTATATTTTTTAATTAAACAATCCAGATTATCTGAGTGTAAACAAAATAAAATTTTACTTCAGTCGATTCATGAAGATTTCACTTCTAAACCCACCGAAACAGCTTTTATATTCAAATAGCTGAACCGACAGACGTTGTCCTGTTCAAAATTATATTTTCCCTATTTTTGGAACGAAGTTCCTTATCGCGCGTTGCGAAAGGGGGCTAAACGGAATAAATTAAGACCAAAAGTTGTAACGACACTTTTTGCTGTAGTTGTAAGCCGTGCGGCGTGCGCGTGTTTCTCTGTCTGTCTCTCTCTCTCTCTCTCTCTCTCTCTCTCTCTCTCTCTCTCTCTCATAGAAAGCAAGCCAGTTATTTTAGTTTCGTCTTTCTATTGAGCATTGAACAGTGTGGTGTCGCGACGATTATTTTTGTTGAGTGTATACAGGTTTTTTGTACATAATAAATAATAATAAAAAATAATAACAATAATGAATCCTGACAGTGTTCCTGCACAAGTTCCGAATATTGCTGATGGAGTTAGGTAAGTAGAGATTTTATACAGACAATAATAAATGCTTATGTATTTTTAGCAAGTACGCATTATAACCTCTCTTTACTATTGTGCTAACCAAGTCATACGCCTTATAATCTCTCCATTATTGTGTGTTTAGCAAGTGTACGCGTCATAACTATAATAAATTTAAAAGCAAATTATATTTTAATATTACAATATCAATGCGTATGTACTAAAATTGAGCCTACTGATTAAGTTTATATTACATTATATTTGTTAATAATAAAAAAAATATTATTATAACTTAAAAAAAAAATTATTACAATTCCTTCACTAATTAATCGAAAGGAACTTCGTTCCATCCGGGTGTCCCTTGACACCTCTCAACTTTTTTTTTTCTAAAAGCTCTCATCCGCGAAGAAATTTTTTTCTCCTGGTTTTTTGTGTTGTTCCATCTAGGTTATGCCTTTGACTCTACCCGCATCTCGTTATCCGGTTATCCCGTTTTCCGATTATCCCGTTTTTCTGTTATCCCATTTTCCCGTTATCCCGTTTTCCCGTTCAAATATAGCTTTCTCCCGTTACCTCATTATTCCGTTTTCCCGTTATCTTATTTTTCGGTTTTCCTGTTATTCTGTTTTCATGTTCTCCCGTTATCGCGTTCTCCCGTTTTTCCGTTATCCCATTATCACGTAATCTCCTTTTCCTTTTATCCCGTTTTCCTGTTATTCCGGGATTCGTTCCTGTGACCCACTGCTTGGTAGGCGACAGTGTAACCGTTGAGCTAATTCCTCGTTTGGTAATAAATGACTCGATAGTATTTCTCTTCGCCAATTTTCTTATAAATCCTTTAATTCAACAATGAAGATATATTATTGCCTCCGACTGCGTGATATTGTTTACAGTATTGAGTTTAATAGTTAACCTCTTAAAACATAATTTTCTGACAATATTTTCTGGTCATGTTGTTTCCATCTTTTTTAAATTGCACTTCTCATGCATTTTTTTGTGTTTTCAATTAACTTTTTTTATTTTACAATTTTTTGTTGGGATTATAAGACGGTGATAATCTAAAGTCATTATTTAAATTAACTTTTTTTATTTTACACTTAGTTGGGATTATAAGACGGTAAATTTGTTGTGGGTGATTGGCTATTATAATTAAGACGTTTCTGTCGCGATGCCGGAGATTGAGTTTCGTGATGTGCACGTTCATGTCGGCCTTTTTTGGTTTTACGAGAAAGATTTGCACACGACCGACGACGTTTTTTGAGCTCGTAAGATTGTGAGTTATATAATACTCAGGTATACAACAAATAAGTACAAACGCTCACCATTATACACTAGTAAGGTACATGAACGATTTCACTAATAACAAATGAATATACTACAACAACAAAGTAGATGGATAATTTCAGTCACTAACAAGATACAGTCAAACTCGGTTATAAAGAACTACCGAGGAAAGATTGTTCAATCAAGAGCCGATAATTTGTGAAATAATCTAAAGTCATTATTTAAATTTCCTTTTTTTATTTTACACTTTTTAGTTAGGATTATAAGACTGACATTTTTTGTGGGTGATTGGTTATTATAACTAAGATTAATTTGATCTCTAATGTGTTGCAATCGTTTCTGTCGCGATGCCGGAGACTCAGTTTCGCGACGTGCACTTTCTTGTCAGGTTTTTTTGGGTTTTTGAGAAAGATATGCACACACAAAGCAAACAAAGTACATGAACGATTTCACTAATAACAAATGAATATACTACAACAAAGTAGATGGATAATCTCAGTCACTAACAAGATTCAGTCAAACTCGGTTATAACGAACTATCGAGGAAAGATTGTTCAATCAAGTGCAGATAATTTGCGAAATTTTACGACCGCAGTCGACCGGTGGGATTTCCCTATTTCTCTGTTAGAGGTTTGTTAGATACATGGCGTAGTGTTAGTACGTGTTCAACTGCATTGTACCAATATCTCTACTACAAAAGCATGCAGGAAGGCTATTGCATTGCCGGTTGAGCTGGAAATAATTAGAAAATTTGACAGTGGGTGCGCAAATTCACAAATTTGTCGGAATTATGGTCTCAAAAAATTAACAGTGTCGTCAATTTACACGAAAAAAAAATCTACAAGGATGCATGTACTGCAAATTTTCTCCATAGACCACACTTTATAACGAACTATTTCTAGTCATATAGCGTCTGGTTGTCGCCATATTGAATCTTGATTACTGTCTACGTTCAAATTATGTCTCGTGCATACTGTTTTCAGATGAGTTGTTGATTAAGATCAGAAAAGCAGAATCTAACAAACTTTCGTTCGTAGACATCTTTGTAAACCATGCATGCGAGGATCTTGCTTGGCAACAATGGTCTCGAAATTATTTTCAAAACATTCAATTGCGAATGTTTTTTTCTTTTCAATACTGTTTGTGTTGTTTGTTTCTTACAAAGTGATTGTGATAATTATGATGAGTGCCTCAAAGCAGAGTAGGAAGGCAACTCGTTCTGACTTCATCACCAGTTTGGATATAACAAGGTTAGTTGTTTTCTTCACTTTGAAATCGTATATACAGAATCCGCCAAAAAGTATGTACCATATGGAAAAAAAGGTTATTATTGGAGTATTGGAAAAAATATTCTGGGAAAAGTTTGTGCATGTCCGATTACCTGAAAATAGATTTTGACACATGTCACGTGATCGCTAGTATGGCGGCAAATTGAAAAAAATTGCTATGGAAAGGCGAAAAGTAGGGTAAGCTGGCAAGAAAAAATTGGAAATAGCAATTTTTTTTAAATATTTTCCCATCTATTTGAAAATTTCTAATTTTTTTCTTAAGAATAGCTTGACTATACTGAAATATTTGCATTTCAATGATAATGACGGAACTTTCTCATTTTCTCCACACCAGAGGGCACTATATTCAAAAAATAGGATTTTGTCAGAACCCTTGCTGTTACATCGGTTCGTATCTAACAGTTATATCAGAATTCCACGACCATTGTGATGACATGACCATCTATAATTTTGAGATGAAACAACACCATTTGAAGTAAAAGTTGATTCATCACTAAATAAAATAAATTTCGTAAATTATATATTTTCTTCAATTTGGCCCTGCAGCCAAAAGGAGAAATACAAGCGTGGATCGCAGTCTCTCTCATTAAGCGTGTGAATAAATTTTGGTTTATAAGGATTTAATTTGTTTTTTTTAGCAATCTTCGGATAGAAGTTGAAGATAAACCCAAATTCCCAGACAATTTACTAATTGATGTTCTTGGAGTTTCAACTACACTCTGTATAACTTCAAACTCTGTTTCCTCAGCAGTAACCCAGTGCTTATGTTGTTTTCTGAATACGTTTTCCACGGACGGAGTATTTTTGAACTTGGAAACAATTCTTCCAACAGTTACATGTGAAATAATTTTAATGGTATGCCTCTCGTTGAAAATCGCTGCGGCTGGCTTCTCTATAGCTTTAGTACCTAATTTTCGCCCACCATCAAAACAATTTCGATCTTTTCTTGCTGACTTAACTTCGACATAATCAACCAAAAACTTGCTGGTATTATCAACGTCACTATGTATAAATATGGAGTTCTTACTTATACTTTTGTTGCAATAAGTTTACGTATTTTCTGTCAAATGAAATCCATGGCTATCTTGTGGAGTATGAGTGAAATTTTGATGCAATACTTAAACACTGACTATTTTCAAGAGATCAACATTTCATGTTCTGGTGCATTTCATACTCAAGAAAGCATGTTTGGTGTACTACATTTTGATTTTGTGGAAAGGAAGGAATTTCACTATGCTCTTCTATTATAGAATCCTGTGATAAATAAGTAGGTAGGTAGGTATTTGTTTGAAAAGCACACGGAATAGTATTTTGGAAAGTGAATTTTGTGACATTATTGAGGAATATGTCCATAGACACCGATGTAGATCACTGAATGAACCTGATTTCATTTCAGTATGGTTTATTTTCAATGTTTATATTTGCCAAAAAAATTGTGAACATATTCAGAATGAAATAGTGAGTCAAATTCAAGAGACTTATAATTTACATGTTTATGTGCGAAGTGAAACGCTCATCCACGATTATCATCGGATTTTGATTATAATCTGGAAAACACCATGTTTTTGGAGTGTTATGTCATCACAATTGTCGTGGAATTCTGATATAACTGTTAGATACGAACCGATGTAACACCAAGGGTTCTGACAAAATCCTATTTTTTAAATATAGTGCCCTCTGGTGAGGAGAAAATGAGAAAGTTCTGTCATTATCATGGAAATGCCAATGTTTCAGTATATTCAAGATATTAATAAGAAAAAAATTTGATATTTTTAAATAGATGGGAAAATATTGAAAAAATAGCTAATTCCAATTTTTTCGAATTATCTCCGTTCATGTGCATAGAATTGAATTCTAAGTAACTTTTTCGAATAACTTTTTTTGATAACTTGCCATCTTACCCCACTTTTCGCCTTTCCAAAGCATTTTTTTTCAATTTGCCGCCATACTAGCGATCACATGACATGTGTCAAAATCGATTTTCAGTTAATTGGACATGCACAAACTTTTTCCCAGAATATTTTTTCCAATACTCCAATAATAAACTTTTTCTCTATTTGGTACATTCTTTTTGGCGGACACTGTATATCTCAGGCAGCCTGCAATGTGTACATTTACCACAAAATCAATTCAACATTCTAATATCAAGTTGAATGTTTATTGCATTCGGTAATTGCCAAAGTTTTCTTCTGAGCAGGTCACCTGAAATTAGGGGGGCGAATTTACAAAGATCAGAATATGATTTGAATATTTTTTTCAGAATTTTAACCACTGTAATTCGTTATAAAATTGCATCATTCACTCGTCAATTACGGGTGTGCAAAAGGTTAGATTACACCCTGTATATATATACATATAAACCTTCTGGGCACCATTATTGGCGAAGATATATCAATTTTTTTTAAGTCGTTTTGTGGTGTCCACAATAGGTAATATTTCTTTCGAAATCTACCTAAAACAGAACTTTCAATCGTTTGAAAAATGCCCAGTTGACAATTCAGCCATATTTCGTCATTCTTATTTCATCGGCTTGTAACCCTAAGCATGCAGGATATGAATTTGACTCTTCCATTCCAGAACTGTAACCATTTAAAAATAATGTAAAAGTAATGATATCAAAATTTGGAAATACAAATACTTCATTTCCTTAGACTATTACAAGAATGGAAATCGTCAGTCAGTCAGTCAGTAAGTGGTATAAAACAAAATATTGAACTATTCATAATGTTATGTTCCTAGTTCCGCTTGAAAATATTCATCTAGAGAATAAAATATTGTATCGAGAAGCAATTTTTTTAATTTTTTTTTATAGGGTCCAAGCTGGTTATATTTCTTATGGATATTGGGAGCTCATTATATGATCTAATCGACATTATATGAGGCCCGTTAGATACGGCTGCCAGTTTATGACTTGGAACTTTAAAATTATAGTTTTGTCTCAGGATGTAGCCCTCGGCAAGTCGAGTAATATCTCTGTTCAGAAACTTAACGCAGTGCGTTTAAACGTAAGTGACGCAATTGAAAATATACAGTAAAAATTTCTAATTTGGCAAACACTTCTCTACCAGAATCACTATATTTTTTTGAAGCACATCCTTTTTTGAGATAGCAACAATTCATTAATTCTATTGGAGTTATCAAAACACATTAAGCAATAGTTTATTGTGAAATTAACATACGCGTAATAGTAACTCATTAGAATGTTGATAGGACATAATTCCGAAGATTCCAGATTACAAGGTAGTGCTTGGATAATTTATTTGAAATATTGTCAATATGATCGTACCAAGTTAGTTGAGAGTCAATGTTTAACCCTTTCAATGCTCTTATATATATATATATATATATATATATATATATATATATGAACAGTGGGGAATAACGGAGATCTTCAGTCAGCACAAGTGAACTATGAAAAACTTATATATATAAAATAACTGAATTTTTTTTTTAAAATTTTAAAAATGCCGTTATTCCCCCTGTTATACAATTTTTCTTTTTTAAATTATATATATTATTATATATATATATATATATATATATATATATATACGCTAGCCGCTTAACTGCTCTAGACGTATATATAAGCATCGAAAATAAAAATTAGATAGGATTACTGTATATGGAAAAACTTGCTGATAATGTCATTTATATCTCTAATCTGCAGAATTAGTCTAGTTAAATCTTCGGAATATCTAATCTTGGGAAATTCTCCGAAGCGAAAAAAAATTGTAATACTTTATTAAAAAAAAACAATCGCGTTTGTATACCCCTGACCAATTCTAATGGTACAATTTTTGTTTTGCAGAAATGCGTTGTTGTCAAGTTGGTTACTTTGGATTACTGAAAATCTGATATGGGGATGATTCGAAGTGATTACTATATCAATCAATCGCTAGAAATCATTTGATAAAGTTTTATAGAAATTTTGCTTGGAGAATATCGAAATAACTCTTCTGCTCAATCAATTTTTTTGGTGTAATTTTCGTCTCCAGAAAATGCGTTGTTGACAAGTTGGTCACTTCGGATTATTGGAAATCTGGTATGGGAATGTTTCAAACTGGATACTATATCTATTAAATCAAGTAAATTTTGCAAAAAAAATCGCCTTTGCAGAAATGCGCTGTTGCCATGTTACATCAAATCAAATCAAAATATGCTTTATTGTCGGAAAAAATATTTTTTTGTTGACAAAGCGAGTACTTAAAGGTAAATATGTAAATATATAAATAACAATGTAAATAGGAAAAAAATAGAAATTCGTAGTCACAAAAATTGTTGATTAACATAAGAAACATAAAATATATAAAACGTATCATACATATAAAATATATAAAAACATATAAAATATATTATAAATAGTCACAATTTAAAATAATTCAAGATTTTATGCTGATATTCCTATCTGAGTAGAATTCGTCAAATGAATAATAGGCCTTCGATATCAAAAACTTTTTTACTGATTTTCTGAATTTAGTGGAACATGTTTCACCTTTAATTTCATTTGACAAGTGATTAAACATTTTCTTGCCGTTGTGAATGAACGATCTCTTAATTTTTGAAGAAATTGGAATTGGTAAACATATATTGAACGTATTTCTAGTATGACGTCGAGATATAGTAGACATTTCATCTTTGTATTTTTTTGCATTAGGCATACCATTCCCAAAATAAGAATGCAAGGCAAGGTCAGGATATTGTGTTTTTTGAATAAGGACCTACAGAAGCCCCTGAATCCTGCCTTACACATATTTCTAACTCCTCTTTTTTGCAGTACAAATACCCTATCAAATAAATTTTGGCAAGATGTTCCCCAAAACATATACCATAGCGTAAATGGGAATCAATCAGAGCAAAGTACACCTTTTTGGCCGACATAGTGCCCAATTCATTTGCTGATACTCTGACAGCAAAGCAACCTGAAGAAACTTTCTTACAATGATTAGTTATATGATTTGTAAAAATAAAGTTTTTGTCTATTTGCAATCCTAAAAATTTTGCAGACTCCTTGTTTTCAATTAATTGAGTACCTAGGTAAATTTCCAGCGAGGAGCACTTGAGTGTGATAATGCTAGCTCCGCGATGTTGAATGATGAAAGGTTAGCATCACACCATTCTTTTATTTTTTTTTATATCTTGGCTAATCCTTTGCTGCAGTTGCCTCTCATTATTGCTGTGCCAAAATAATGTAGTTTCATCTGCAATTTGAGTTATATTTCCAGATATATCAATGCAAGCTAAATCGTTGATATATAGCAAGAAGAGAATTGGGCCGAGAACCGACCCTTGTGGAACTCCACGAGTTACTGTCTGGGATTGTGATATGTTGCCATGGAGTGTGACTTTTTGAGTAGTTCTGATAGGTATGATCTGAACCATCTCAACGATACGTCTCTAAAGCCATATACTTCTAGCTTTTGCAGCAGAATTTCGTGATCCACACAATCATACGCTTTCGAAAGATCACAAAAAACAGCTGCTGCCATTTCTCGATTATTAAACGTAGATATACCTCTTCTAACAGATGGAACGTAGCATCTCCCGTGAATTTTGAGCTTTGAAATCCAAACTGACCGGAGCTAATAATATTATTTCTATTTAGAAACAACATAATTTTTTTTTTTAAGTTTTTCTATGGGTTTCGCGAGGGTAGGTAGCATAGAAATAGGCCTGAAGTTAGCAGGATTGCTGGTGTCACCACCTTTGTGAAAGGGAATAACAATCGCTGTTTTCAGACATGCAGGAAATATTCCCAATGCAAAGCTTGCATTTATAGCTTCCGCCAGGGCAGTGAGAGCGGAATTTGGTAAATTGGAGAATATCTTTATGGTCATGTCATCCCAACCGGATGAGTTTGTATTTTTAATTTCTTTAAAGATTTGCTTAATTTATGTAGCATCTGTAGGCATTAAAAAAAAATGTCTCTGATATGGATTTGTCCTTGAGAAAACTTAATGGATGAATATTAGATTTTATTTCTTTTGATAAGTTGTATGCCACAGTGCAATAATAGTTATTCATAAAATCAGAGTTTAGATCAGTTTTTAGTGGAGCCGTATTGTTTTTCCCAGGTCATTTATAATTGCCCAGCTCTCTTTCTGTTTGTTTGCAGATCTTTGAATTCTTTCACTATAGTAACGCTGTTTTGCAGTCTTTATAGTCTTTCTATGAATACTTCTATAGCTATTGTAAGAGGAGTTAAAGGCTGCATTGTTACCCAAATATTTACGAATTGAATGCAGGCATCGTAGATTTTCTGCTGATATTTTTATGCCTTTCGTAATCCATGACTTTTTTACTTTAATTTTTATTTTTTGCAGAGGAAATGCACTATTGAATACATTTGACATTCAATGGGTCATTATTATGACCCAGTTTGTATTGTTGCATATATTTATGAATTTATCAACGTTTTTTCTGCTGTAGATCCTACCAAATCGTTTCTTAGATTTCAACACTTTTTGGTCGCATTGGAATTTAAATAAAACAGACTCATGGTCGGAGAGTCCAGCACTCACAACTTTACAGCTGATTCTGTGGGTATTTGAACATACATAGTCCAAGATCGAACTAGAATGGCTAGAAATACGTGTAGGAGAATCAACGTGCATTGTAAGATTGAATGTGGTCAGGATGTTTTCTAATAATAATGTTGATGTGGAGAGTTTATTCTCAAAATTTATATTAAAATTACCCGTAAATATAACGAATGTCTTAGGAGGAATTTGTGATAATAACATTTTATAGTCTCTCCAGGAAGGCATTTACGTTACATAATGGTGACCGATAAAGGCAAAACATGTATAAATTGTAATCCTTACAGTAAATCACTGAAAATTCAAATTATTTTTCAACCAACATAAAATTATATTTATCACACTTGATAAAATTAATAGTTTCACATATCCTTTTGTAAGAAGGATTAGTGTTCCTCCATGTATAGAGCTGGTTCTAGAGTATTTTGATACAATAAAGTAATCTGTTATATAAAGTGGTTCACCCTCCTCCAGCCAGTGTTCAGTTAGCATAACAATGTTAGGAAAATTTTGACTTTCCAAAAAAATGTACAGCTCGTTCGTTTTATTACGTACTGATTGGATGTTTAATAGCATTATGTTAATACATTGTTCAGAGGGTTTCTCCCTAAAAAATCATAGTCAGCATCATCATTAATTGAATGTGCAGTTGAATTCGGGTTATCATTACCGAAAGGAGTAACTTGAAGGACAAGTTCACTCAGAGGTGCTCCCTTAGTATTATAGAAAGACAGATCCATATCAACAGTTTTTAAATTTACATTATGATTTAATTTGGACTGCATAATAAATTCTTTCACAGAATCAAGTATGTTCCATTTGCTTGATATACTTTTTGAGTCAACAATAAATTTGACGGTGGACGGTGTTTGTGTTTGTCGTTGAGAAAATAATTATGGAAATTTCAGATGGAAAATGAATATAAATCTTTTTTCAAATCGGTAATTATAATTTTATAATGCGTGGTTGCCAAGTTATAAAAGCTGAAAAATAAAAAACTATTAAAATTTTATTAGAAAAACACGAACATATATCTTCATCTATTTTGATTTTGTTCTTTGTTCTCCGTGCATTAAACATAAACGAATGTATTGTTACGAATCCATACTACGCCCCTGGAAAATAAAATGCCACTGGCCAGGATTCCAAGAAAACACAGCGAGTCTAGAGCGGAAACGAATCGAGAACCAGCATTACGCCGCGCGTATATTCGAAATGTTCACGAATATTCCAGCAGCGGAACTTACTAGAGCAACGAACACAAAACACACACAGATAGAAAGAAAACTGCCATGATAAGGTCTGAAACACTGTTTGTGCTGCACACAGTGAACTATTATTGCTTCAGTGGCGACATCTTCCGACAAGCATATAAGTCAGTGCGCGGCAATATTTAAATAGTAGTATCCATTCTAAACATCAGAATACCACTAGAAAGTTCACTACATGAAAAATATATACTGGACATCTGTTTAAGATTACATCTTGGAACAATATGAAAATTCAAAACGAAATATGAAAACAAAGGAGAAAATTATAAAATATTGAAAGTACCTGAATATTGTATTTTTCAACATTTTCCTTACATTTGATATTCAAAATAGGAGTAAAACAGAAATCCATTAATTTTTCATGCATTTTGAACCTTCTGGCAGGCAATGTTTTGAAAAAATAAAGCAGATGGGCAGAAATTTGTTTCTTGGTAACAAAAACTCATTTGAAATGGTCTGAGAAAACTTGTTTATTTTTTTTTATTCTTTTTACAATTATTTAGATATTTTTTATGTGCAATTATCTTCATTGGATCAACTGCAGTCGTACTTTTTTTTCAAAAAAATACTAAATTTTGAATCCCTGCCCCTAATTATTCTATTTACTTGTTTACACCAAAAATAGAGGCAACACCTTACAATCAATTCACAAGCAATTGTGCCAGAAGTGTTGTGGCTCTTACAGTTGATCGGATTGAAATTAACATTCTTTTCCAAAATAGTTCTCAGTACAATGCTAATGTTTTTTACATGACACAATCTAGGAATTAAATAATATAAATTTGGGAAACATTGACTCACAAGATAATAAAAGAAACTGCCTGGTTTTACCAGTTTTGATCCTGCTGTATATTTTCTTGCCTCGATAAAATCAACATTTGCCAAATTTTCATTAAAGAATTGTAAATTTCGCTGACAATCTGGACATTCCAGAAGTTTAACAAGTCTTTTCACAAAATATCCAGCTATATACACTAAGGTACACTCTCCCACTCTTGTTTTTCGCTTCAAGTTCACGGGGGCTGGAATTGAAGACATATCAATAGTTTCTGTAGAGCTGCAGGAGCTGCTACCAACCTCATCTGGGGATGATTTTTCCAACAATGCCCCTAAATTATTTAGTGCCCCTTTTGAAAAATCTGTTTCACAATTTGCATTGGGAGAATGATGGGACAGAAAATTATTTATCAACAATGCTTTGAAAGATGTTTCAAAATAAGAAATATCTGGTGAAACATGTCTCACACCATGACTCCTTATGGCCCCAAAAAATTCTCAAGAGGATCTTGATTAAAAGCTCTCATCAAAATATAATTAAATTGGTGTTCAGACAAAAGTGTCTGTGTCAGCCTTGAAAACCCCCTCAGAGTATATATTAAATTCCTTAATGAAGGTACTGTAACTAAACAATTTTTTTTTCTTGAAACAAACCTCATCTGCTTCAGTATGACAATACATTTTTTCCAAAATTCCAAATGTGATGAATCCTTCTTCACACCCACGATGGCGTTTACTGTACAAATCTTCACAATCAGGAACGCAACACTTCTTGGGGTTAAAATTTTCACTCTCCATGTTCAAAAAGAATAAAACAATTTTCAATTTTACACTCTTCACAAGATCACACTAACCGTTGAAATGAAATCTGAAATTGAAATTCTAACCACAAAACACATGTGATTCTAACCAATATCCAAAGAACATAAACACGACTACCTACTCTCGCCATCTATCTAGTTTCATTATCATTAATTAATTTTATCCCGAGCATCAGCGCTGCAGGGATCCGTTCAGTGAACTAAAATCGATTCCCAGTTGTGTCATCCCTCTTTCCATTCTTTGTGTATGTGTTTTGTGGCAACGAATTCAATATAAGGCCTCGACCTCAGAGTAATAATAAATATAGAGAGGGCTTTCTGTCCTTGTTTTTGAAGCCAACATAAAGTTTTTTTTTTCCCCCTTAAAAATGGGTAATACCAGATCGGTTATCGTCGGGTTTTCATATATCGGTGTTTCGTTTTTCGTCGGCATTAATTTGTTTGTGCTCGTGTTTACGTTTGTTGATGGCGCCGTGATTATTCTATGTTTGTGCAGTTTTTGGAGTTTTTTGATGATATTGAGTGTATTTTGACTAACAATATATCTTTAGTGTTAATAGTGACTTTGAAAATGGTGAAAACCTGCATTGTTTGTGGATTGTTACAATCCTCGGATGCCGATGTATCATTCCACAGGTAAGCGCCATTGGCGTAACTGAGAATGTGTATATTCTTAAATATGTCCCCAATAATTTTTGATATAATCAAACAAAAAATATATTTTTATAGGTTTCCTTCTAATAAGAATGTCTTGAAGTTATGGTGTGAGGCACTTCAGCTAGACGGGAACATATTGAAAAAATATTCCTACATTTGTTCCAACCATTTTTCACCAAATGACATTGTTCATTCGCCAGGAAGAACTCTTATCAAGAAAAATGTTATACCAGTTATACAAGTTACTAATGATCCTTCTCAACCTGCACACATCGTAGTAAGGGACAATTCCCCGCAATCTGATAGGGACATGGAAACTAATCAAGGTGAAATGTGAGTAGATAGCCTTACATTTTATTCAATAGAGAATTCAAACTTGGATTAATATTTGGGCATTGTACTAATTTTTTCATAAATCCATCAAAATTTCAACATTTTTTGGGGTCAACAAATCATTTTCATCTATATCAATCGTTATGGCACCGGATTTGATAGAATTTGATGATTGCCAAAACTCAAAGCAGTCTAAGAATAGTTATGCAATGTTGTAGAACGTAAATGTTCCCGTATTATAAGACGACTATAAGAAATGTTTTCTATTGATAAATATTACGTTTGTGATATTGAGAGAAACCGGCAATAATGTCTTCCTTCTGCACCTCAAACTATTCATATAAATGACAATATTTCAGATTGGAAGAATCAGTTTCACCAACCATAGCTCCAGAAGCTATTTTGGAAATTGTGAATGATGAACATGAACAGAATGAACAACCAAACAAAAAGTGAGCAAAATAGAATTATAGTTACTTAGTTGAAAATGTCTTTGTTAATTCTTATATAAACTATATAAATGAAGTTTCAGATTTGAAGAATCTTTTTCAACTTCTACTGCTTCAGAAACATTGTCTGAAATTAAATATATTGAAGAGAACGAAGAACTAAAAAAAGTTAGTTGAATCCAATTATAATGTGAAATATCACTGTGTTATTAAATATGGAAATATGAACTTTTACAAATAATGTTTCAGATTTGAAGAATCATTCTCAACATCTACAGCTTCAGAAGCTTTGTCAGAGATCAGGAAAATTAATCTTATTGAAATACCAAATAAAAAGTGAGTCTAACTGTAGTATTATCCAAAATCTTTATAAACTAAACATATTACCATTGTTATAATTACATACAATGTTCCATCTTCATTTTTCGATAAGGTAGATTATTTTTTCCGTTTTTTTTTTATGTTTTTTTCAACTGAAAGAACAATTCAGGATTCAATTGTACTATGTTTTTTTTTGTAATTTTAAAGTTTGGTAAAATATTTCCCATATAAAACAAATGAGAAAAAGTTTATGTAAACTCTTTTCTTTCATTAGCCAAGAAACTGATGGAACAGAATACAAGAGGAATGTTTTCCCATTGAGTGATATTGATGGGGAGCTTGTGGCTACAACTTCACGAAAACGTTTTTCTGAATCTAACGAATCTGCACCAAAGAAAAGGTATAGTTAGAAAACAAATGATTATTTAAATAAAAATCTTTTATTATTCTTTCATCCCAAATTAAGAAGGCCCATCGTTTCATTGGTGATTGGAATTCTGAAGATATGGAGTCTAACGAGAATAGAAAGCAATTTTTCAGAGTTGCTCAAAAGAAAATTGCACAGCAGAAGAAAAAAATCAAAAGTCTTCAGCAGAAGAATAGGAGATTGAAGTTCAAAGTGGATTCGTTACAGTCTCTCACAAAATATTTGAGGAGAAGAAATTTCATTTCTGAGCAAGCAGAATCAACATTGAATGTGAGTTTACTTGCATTTTATTGATCCATTTGTTTCATTTATCTGCATTTTCAGGCATCGCTTACGGGATCTGCAAAGGAATTATTCGATCGTATGCTGAAAAAATCTGTTGGGCGCAAATATTCACCAGAATTAAGACAATTTGCATTAACTTTAAATTTCTATTCCACTAAAGCTTACAATTACGTTCGGAACACGTTTTGAAAAATCTTCCCCACACAAGGACTTTGGCAAAATGGTATCAAACAGTAGATGGTTCACCAGGCTTTTCCCAAGAAGCTTTGGCTGCTCTGAAATTGAAAGTGGCTGCAGCACATGTCACTGGTCAAAAGATTTTGTGTAATCTTGTATTTGATGAGATGTCAATCAGAAAAAGAGTAGAATCAGATGGAAAAAAACTTTATGGCTATGTAGATTTTGGAACAGAAGTTGAAACTGATAATCTAGATGAAGCAAAAGAAGCACTGGTATTCATGCTTGTTGCACTGAACAGTCAGTGGAAAGTACCTGTGGGTTATTTTTTAATCAGTGGGCTGTCAGGTACAGAGAAAGATAACCTTGTTAAGAATTGTCTTGAATTTGTTCACGATAGTGGTGTTATCGTTACATCAATTACTTTTGATGGAACTTCTACAAATCTAAGTGTAGCTAATGAACTGGGTGGATGCATGAATCCTTCAAAGTTGAAAACATTTTTTTCACACCCTATTACAAATGAAAAAGTTTTATATTTCTTGACCCAAGTCATATGATCAAGTTGATTAGAAATTGTTTAGGATGTAAAAAGTATTGAGGGTTCAAGAAATACAAAAAACAAAATCATTTATGAAATCCAATAAAATGGGAATTTATTGAAAAGTTATGTGAACTTCAAAGAAA
The DNA here is from genome assembly GCA_018342105.1 of Gonioctena quinquepunctata. Taxonomy (NCBI): domain Eukaryota; kingdom Metazoa; phylum Arthropoda; class Insecta; order Coleoptera; family Chrysomelidae; genus Gonioctena; species Gonioctena quinquepunctata. Next base: position 67,430 of record JAFIRS010004435.1, read on the forward strand.
GTGAAGGCTTGCATGCAGCTACTAAGTTGAGAAAACGTCACATTTTATGGATGAGGGAGAAAATGAAAGTTAAACTTGCTGTTCAAACATTGAGCAAAAGCGTTGCAGAGGCCTTGGACTTTCTGACATTTGATCTCAAATTGGATGATTTTAAAAATTCTACGACTACTCCACATTTCTGTAGATCATTCAATAATCTATTTGATATTTTCAACTCCAGAAATAGACTTACAAAAAAACCATTTGAGAAACCTCTATCCTCTGCCACCAAAGAAGAATATTTCGGTTTTTTAGATAACTGTATTAAATATATCAGGTCTCTAACAGTAGATTTCATACCAATATTACAATCTAAAAAGAAAAACTGGATTTTTGGGATTTCTTGTGAGTATAGAAAGTTTAAAAATTTATATCGATATAGGGTTGAGGAAAAACAACAACTGAAATATTTGCTCACATATAAGCTGAGTCAAGATCATATAGAAATATTTTTTTAGTTGCGTGAGAGCAAAGGGGGGAAACAATAATAATCCTACATCTCGCCAGTTTCAAAACACAATGAAGAGATTATTGATTTACTCAGAAATTAAAGGAAGTGAGAAGGCTAACACCCTCACACTTGATTCATGTTCCATTTTACATTGTTCAAGCTCTCCTCTTCAACATAAGGATGATGGTATAGATAAAGAACTGGACCAGTGGACTGGCAGGAAACTGATCATGATTATATTGCCTCTAATATCTGGATTTGACCTTATATGTTCAAGATATTGTTGCCTACACAGCAGGTTTTGTGGTAAAAAAATTTCAAAGTCTGTGAGATGTCTAGATTGCCTCAATGTTCTCACTAGTAATGAACATTTATCTCGATTACAAATGAGAAAAACATATGGAGTTATGGTGAAGGCATCACAATTTGTATTGAGCGTATGTAAAGAGGAGAAAAATGTTTACGCTCAGTCAAACATAATTCCAATATATTTTCAAAAAAGAATAATTTGAATAACTTTCTCGTACTCAAAACTTTGAAAAATCTTCCTTCTAATATCTATGATTATTTTAAGGAACACTTTTTTGATGAAGAGCCACTTAGCAATCATGGGTATCAATTAATTAAATTGATTTTGGATAAATACTTCCAAATTAGATGTCACCACGAGACATCGATTTTGGAAAACTCCCGAGAAGCGAGGGTACGCTCTTTATTAACAAAATCCATATTATTCAAAAATCAATAGTATATTCCTCAAAATTTTCTGCAAATACATAAAAATAGATCAATACAATATTAACAGTATTACTGCCAAGCAATTGGAAGAAATTAAAATTCAGTCATAAGATACCTGGGACAATGTGTCAACCATTGGTAGCAAGCAATAAGACAATTTTGTAATCATTGTATGTATATTTCAAATCATTGTATGTAAATAAGTAAATTATTCCTTTATGGGGGAACTAAATAATTACCTAAAATAAATATAACAAATTACTTTTGTAAACCCTGACATTTGTTTTTTCCTTTGATGGTCGTATCACAAATCAAGATATTACACATTCATATAAGATGTTTCTGAGTCAGAGTCTTATTGGTATATAAAAGTTTCTCCTTGTTAACAGAGGTTCAAACATAACGATTAAATCACGGTTTATCTGTTCGAACCCCTTCATTAAGCCTATATATACAACAATAACCTGGCCACCTACATTAAGTATTTGTGAAATATCTGAAAATATTAAGATATCAATTTTTTTGGACCAAGGCCAGGTTAATTATCCCAAATGATACCCATCAGATTATAGATAGGGACACCTATAATCTGTGCGGTATTCTATATATATATATATATATATATATATATATATATTAAATCATATCCCCCTATCTTGAAAATTACTTTTACTTTTTATATTCTCAATTCTTGCTATTAGCGAATTCAAACTGAATGGATTGTTTTTGATAACCTGTGATAAAGATATATGTATAATATGTAATACTTCGGTTGTATATATATATATATATATATATATATATATATATATTAAATCATCATATTGAAAATTACTTTTACTTTTTATACTATCAATTCCTTGCTATTAATGAATTCAAACTGAATAGCTTTTTTTTGATAACGTCTGTGATGAAGATATATGCATAATATGTAATACTTTGGTTGTATAAATGCAAACCTATAGGATTCTCTTTCTGTTACATTTGTATTTATTTGCCGATGTATTGTGTTAGTTACTGTTTATGACTAATGTATTTTCTATGTATATATTTTTTTACTTATATAACGTCATTTATTTATGTAATATATCCATGTTTTATATAAGTCTTGTATTAAATAAAGAATTGATATATATATATATATATATATATATATATATATATATATATATATATATATATATTTTATATTTATTGTATATATTAAAGAAATAATTTTTTAAATGGACAAGCAATAGACAAACTTCAATTCATTCAAATGCAAGTTACAGTTGCTAAGTCTCCTGATTATTTTTTGACATTTCTAGAAACCAATGGAAACATTCAAATCATTCATGTACGTTTTGCCAATTAACGCATTATTATACCTAGAAAATTGCCGCGGGAATAATTTGAGGTATTTTGTTTTTATTGTCTGACAACGTATATTTTTAATTTGATGAATGAATCAAAACCGGTTAAGTACATTGTATCATTGGGCGAGGAAATGTGTTTATGATCGTAACATCAAAAAAGCTATAGAATACCACACGAGAGTTCGATAAAGTAGAAAATAACTGTCCAGATTTCTTTCTCAAACTTGTTGCCATTTGGCGATAGCCACTTGAGCCCGTTGGGCTCTCATGTCTATTGCCCAACAACAAGTTTTCGAAAATCTGTCGAATTATTTTCAATTTACTCTCATTCTCTTGTTATATAACAACTGAAAATAACATAGCAAGGGGCCTGAAGAATACTTGAGCCCGTATGATATCAAAATCTGAATACATCAGCTTTCAATTAGACCAAAATAAGTATAAAGCCGAGGAGAGATGACAGCTCGCCGCTTTATTACTGGTCCAAAAAAAATGCATTTTCTACATTATGTAGATCTATATGAGTTCTGTACCGCTTACTAGCTTGTTCTTCAGGAAAATCATTTATATGGGTGTAATAAGCATTTGAAAAACAGAGGGGGCAGATGTAGGTAAATGAGTGCTTTTCCGCAGACTAAAAGAGAGAAACACTGATTCTCATAATTGCCCAATTGATGTTTAGATTAGTCACTGTTGACTTCTATCGACAGAAATCAATTTGGACTGAAAAATTAAAAAAGGCATGACTTCATAGTAAAGCTGAAATTATTACTGCAAAATAATTTATAATACAACTTTTCATTATTTACAGTAATTTACATCCTTTTTATGTTATGGAATCCTGAAATAATATTTTTGAAAAAGTTTTCTATTTGTAGACACACTCCTTGGTATTTCACCAATAAAAATTACATTTGTTATTTCAACTTTATATAATATATATATTTAGTTAGATTGGTTCCTCAAGTATGTATAAAGTTATTTCATTCGTTTATATCGCGAAAAAAAAAATTGTTCTTCAATACAATCAATGGCATAATAAATAAATCATATTTTCCTAACTCCATGACACCTTTTTATTTAGTTTCCGCACGCCCCTGCCCAGAGGATTTGGTAAACAATCCCCTCGATCCCCTTTGCCCATACTCTATAGTGAGTGAGATAGATATTATGGTTGTCTACAAATCCTTTGTTTTTGAATAGCGAGGGCGCCTCTATATTTATTATTACTCTGAGGCCTCGACGCTCTGCGACATGTAGTACACAGTACAGATTTAAGTCAGTTCGGAGGGTAGAGACTACAGATTAGCGACTTCGGAGTGTTTACTTCCATTATTCCGGCCAATACATTTAGGCTAAACTGCACATGATGACGTTTTTCTCTAATCTTGTGCAGAGTTTCTATGAATATTGTGGACATTTACTACTTCATCGCGGCTAAATTTAGCCTAGTCAGTAAAAAGGATGCGGGATAAAAAATTCGGATTTCTTTCGCACTTTCCAAGTACCCACCAAGTGAACTGCAAGCGTCGCGGGAAATCCCCTGGAAGCAATCCTTGAACACGTTGAACATAGTATGGATATAAACTATTTTCACTATACCGTGAAACACAAACGTCACACTTACAAGAAAATCAAATTGCTGTTACAATTTGAACGTCAAAAGCGTCAAAGGGGGAAACAAGGTAAAAAGTCATAGCCCACTGAGTATTTTAGTTTGTTACTTCAATATTCCCCTTTCATTTGCCAGCAACTTTCTCTAAAACTATTAGCTGATTAAAACAAAAGCAAGAGACCAAAATTTCAGGTTTTTTCATGGCCAACTTAACTGTGATATTCAAATAGTTTTCTTTTTCGAAAATAGAAAATTTTGGCTATAAAAACTGTAGGCAACCCTCATTCACCCCTTTGAATCAGTTACTTTATTTTTGAAGCAAGAAATGAAAAGAGCGTCCAAAAACCAAGAGCCTGTGAATTTTCCGAACATTTGATGCATAATTGTAGCCACAATTCAAACTTTACGATTTTTTTCGCGCAACTTGCGCTGTCTGTAGCTTGGAGGGGGTGAATTTTAGGACACATGTTTATGGGAAAAAAAACTTATTTTTACCCAAGGAATGCGCTCTTAAATTATTTGTATTTAATTTTGTAAGATCCTGTATATATTCAACTGACATTGGATAAACGTTAACAAGCACGCATGAAGGTTTCTCGGACGAATCGTAAGGTCGCTGAGTCCGTAATATGAAGATGAGTCCGCGAAAGCCATTTGCGTACGTGCTACTTACAATATTTTTTTGTACAAGTTTTTCACAGAATGTTTCATATAAAAGCATTATATTTCCGCCATCAAAATATCAAAAATAAATCAAGTATACAAACTTTAGGAACTGAAAAAAATTCCAAAATTGCAACTTTCACGAACTTGTCCGTGAAGTGTTTCCATGGTTATGGCAATACTTTACATACAAGTCAGTAGAAGTCGCATTTTAGTTTTTGTTTTATCCTGATGTAGTTTTGAGGAGCGTGTACAAAAAAAATATTTCAAAATATAATACACCGGTTCCCTCTCGCAGGATAGGCAGACGAGTACTAGATCGGAATCGAGAATTACGTTTAACTGAAAGACATTCTCTTAAATTAATTCCAAGGACTAAAAATACAACGATGTAAAGTTTGCGCGAAACAGCACAAAAGACGGGAAATCAGACATATATTCGCACATGTGAAGTACCATCGTGCCTCATTCCTTGTTTAGAAACATAACATACAAAAAACATTTTAATTTTTTATTAGTTATGGTATTTTGTATGTTTTTTCCAGTTAATATAAACGTCAATCCAAAATATATATAATTTGTTTTCTTTGAATACCCGATGAATTGGCCCACACTACTCTAGACGTATATATACGCACAACCTATTGCGCATGTGAAGTAATATTTCAAAAATCATTTTCGCAGTGGAAGGGTTAAAGAAATGAACAAAACCAAATAACATAAAAATGCAACGTGAAATCTCCTGCGACGTGTGCCCTCCCATCTGTGCCGGTTCGGGTATAGTCCATCCAATATCAATTGCAGAAGCTGTTTCTATAGGGAGCAAATGAAAACTCACTTCGCTAACACGAGCGTATATGCGAAGAAACGGAACGAAAAATAATCTGTACTACTCGTAAACATTTTCCGTCGGCAAACGGTGGATCAAAAAAGCCGATAGTCAACGTGGACTCGAGTGAAGACTGTCTCTTGTAAACAACCGATTCGTCTGGGCCAATCGAGTCGGACCATCAATGCTGGCAGGTGTGTCTCTACAATGGGAGGTCATAAATCACGCGTTATATTTGTGTTTTAATAGCTCTGAAAGATTAAAAACCAGTAGCGTCTATGGTCTTGGTGTGTGCCGATCGAAATACGTTTTAGGATATAATAATAACCAAACAATGAAAGAATTCATTTTTCTTTCTTAATGTATTTGTATAAATAAAAGCTTGTCTTTAATTTTTTTTCATTTTTCATTATTTATGAAGTATTTTTAAAATCTTAAAATATCTAAATAAAATTAGTTATCTCCGCCACTGCTGCTCACAGGATTTTGCCGCAAGACTTTTTCATGCTTCTGCAATGGACCTTTACATTTACGAAAAAAAAATTCCAAAACTTATATAGGTCGATTATATTTCATATGAAACGTCCAATTGACTTAGAATGCCATCATATATTTTTTATTTCGAAAAGATATTGCGGTTCAAAGTGTACCCGTGACGTCACGTTCATCGAAAACAACCCCCTCCATAATCCACGTTCAGAAACACGCATCACTGTTCCTGTCAAAAATATAGCTCACTGCTTGATATACACCATTAATATATAATTGAACACTGTTTATTGATAGACTCATCAACAAAAAAACCCATTTCAACAACGGTTTCCTTCATTTAAAACATTCAAAGTTTCTGAACGGGCCTTCCTTCTGATGAAGAGCGACCATTGGCAACACCGCAAATATTAAAGACAGTTCCCATTAAAATCATATTGACATTTGAGGTTAATGTTTATTGTTTATTTTTATCAACTTATTAATTTCTCAATATCATAAACGATTTGGTGTGTTTATAATGAAACAAGGCTTCGTAAAAGCAGGTTCGGAAAATTTGCCAAGGGTGGATATGAAATGCTTTGTTTATGCAACGTTCCTAAGAACTAAGTGAACTAATAACTAAGGATTCAACACTAGCAAATCAATGAGCGCGTTTATGGAACCCCTAGTACAAGAACTAAGAACCATGACTAGAAAGTTGCCCAACTTTTAACTAACTCAACTTTTAACTAAGAACTTTGGTTCTTAGTTGAAACGTTCGTGATTGTTTAGATATAATCAATCATAAATGCATTATACTGTGAATATATATGTAGGCTTTATCTGTTTGTATTATAATATAAATAAATTCATATTCGGTACCTGTTAGTGTTTCCTTCATGTGATGAGTCAAATATTTATTAAGTTTGAACTACTGAAAATATAATTTATAATTTAGAATGAATAGACTTGAAGTATGTTCATACAAATTTCGTAAATTTTTTGAAAAATTATTGACTTATTTCACACCAATTTTTTGTTGAGGGATACTAATCTATTTTTTACAAATACAGGCTTACATTTTCTATAGTAAAAATTTTCCCTAAGGTTACAAAGCTATAGAAAAAAAAAAAATCTGAAGATATTGGCATTCATGAAGAGAATGTGACAACAAACCTTAGAAAACTTCTGCACATTCTAGTTATTCAAAGTATTTTTGAATTTCAATCAATCAAAATAGAAGAAATTATTCTTATCGACAAAGTTGTTAAAGAATTCGTCCACCGTATGCTCCTGAAATAAATTGTATTGTGCCATTTGGAGTAGCAGATATTAAAAATTTTACAGTATTGCATTTTTTATATTCTGAGTATAACCTTATAAAGTTAAAGGGATCGGCAAATTTCTTTCAATTTCAGATATTTCAGGCCAATATATAAGCTCTTATAAATAAACAATTTGCCATCATAGGCACAGATTTTGTGAAAATCTTGTGAACACTTGATTTACTCATATCAGTCATCAGCCAATCAAGAGTATACATCCCCAACCCGTATCTTTTTTAAACTTATCAGAACATTCATATATTTAATTTACTCAATTTTGGTAATGTATTTCACAATGTGGTAAACATTTTCAGGGAGCCCCAAATAATATTACTCTTCTTTTCTATAAGTGCAATAGATAGGCGCTGGCGCTGCTGTCCTTCGATATTTTCACAATCAGGATCGGATGAAGACTGACTAGGAATATACTCAAATTTTTTTGGTGGTGTCATTTTGGTGAATTGGATAATGTACTAGCTTGGCTACTGCTAGGAGAAGAACTATTCGAAACTCTTGAGTAAATATTTCCCATGGATGTAATGTCATCAACACAGTTTTACTAGCTGAAGGAGTGATGTTTTCATTTGGTTTGGGTTTCTTCATCGTTGGTAGGTCATATACTTATGATGAAACATTGTCAGACCAATGTCATTTCAGGTTGATATATGGACAGACATCTTGCTTCAACATAAATTTGGATCCCCTTGTTCTAGCATATTCCTAATTCGTAGTATCTTCTTTCAGCTGGAACCAAAGAACAATATGTTTATAGGACTGGATATAAAATACAGTACTGATCGATGATTTTGCAAACTTGCATTGAGTGAAATTAAAGATCGTTCCCTTGACGTACTCACCTGGAAATGTTCTGCACAAAAGCATATATTTCCGCTTTTTACAAAAGTTTGATTCACTTTCACTGGTGTTCAGACAACCGTGCACATAGCACTTTCTAGACATTTTCATAGTTATTAAAATTAGAAAATAATTTCCGAAATTTTTCAATACCAAACATTCATGACGAGCTTGTTCATTTGCAGCAGTTCTCTGCATATCTCGTGTCTCGTATCAGTCGTATCAGATATATGCAAGAAAAAGAGCTGAAGAGAGAAAAACGATTGATAATAATCTATTCCGTGAAGCAAACGAACGAACCTATCAAAGTATCAAATAACAAATGTCATTACGTCACAATTCCATGATTCGCAACTCATACAACGATGCCAAATCAACTTTTAGTGAACGTGACGTCACGAAACCACTTTTTTCCGGATTATGGAAAAACTACCCATCAGAAAAATAAAATAAAAAATCCCAAGTGATACTAGCACATATACTTTCTAATTACCGTGTTTTCACATAGTGCATAAAAAGGTCCATTGATATTGGAAAAACATAGCTGTCTATCCGATATTGACTTCGAGAACGCTCGGCAATTTCTGGCGAAAGGACGCACCGCCGCCGCTGCCATCATTTTACGGTTTACGTAATCAATTTGCTTGTTTGTTTGTTTGTTTGGCGCCGACTCAAAATTAGTTACATACATTAGTTTAGGAGCTTAGTTATTAAGCCTAAAAAGGTTCATTTTATTTTTTGCTTTTCCGTTTAATTTTTCGTCGGTTTAATTTTTATTTTTTTTATTTAAGAGTGTTTTGAATCTGAGTTTCTAACTTTCTGATATCTAATAGAATTTTAGTATTAAATAAAACCGAAATTGAACCAGTCTGGTTTTACTTTTTTCTCTCGATTTGAGTCATACGTGGTAGCGCAAACTTTCATCATGTAATATCTGCATTAAAAAGTCCGAAATATCGCAGCCTTCGCTGGAAGTTCACTCAATATGAAAATTTGAAATTCATCCGAATAATTTCATACCTGCTTCAAAAGTTCCTTGAACATTCTAACTCTCATTTGTTTGGAGTTTTGTTCGCCCAATTTCAGAAATATTTCGGTAAACTGGAAGGAATTCTTTCATGGAAAAAAATTCAAAAAACCTTTCCTTTTTTTCATTGCAGTAGAAATATATATTTGCATTTTTGAGAAGACAATGTTAAGGTTTAGATGCATAGGTCAATATTAAAAAGTGATTGATAGATAGATATATAGCGCTTTATTTCCAGCAGGTAAATTAAGGCAATATTCGTGATTCTCATTTACTTTGTATAGCTTTAGGTCATCAGCGTAAAGTACTTCCTGGCTAAGTCATCGATAAAAAATAATTAATAAAAAAACTTTTTTAAAAACAAGCTTTCATTCAAGTACTTCAAAAAGTACAAAATGATTGCTTTGGATGTGTGACGTGGGTTATTCCGTGAGTTCTAGATACAAGAGCTTGTCGCGCAAAGTTTTCATTACGAATACAGATGCGACAAGCTTTTGAATCACTCACGGAATAACCTACGTCACACATCCAAAGCAATTATTTTGATAGTAGAGTTAAAGGTTCACACAAAAATAGAAATGCTGCTTATGTTCTCCAATGATAATATTTCCTATTTTTTCTGGTATTTCTTGATTGTTGAATATCAATAAATCAATTGTGAAATCTACCTTTCCGACTGTTCGCGCCATCTGGTTTTTAATGTTTACAGTTTTCGTTTTATTTGCATGGCTCTATTGGTGGCGTCAATTCTCAGAAAAAATCGCTAAGAAAATAAAATGGGCTCACCACAATCATTATAGCAGTTTGTTTTTGGTATACTCGAAATCAATTTTAGTTATAATGCCCATTCTGGGCAAAAAACTCAGATCCGGGTTGATGAATGTTCGTACTCGTCCGCGTAATACCTGTAATATTTATTTTGTCATGCTCCATTGGAGTTTCATTCTCTGTTTTTATGTAAGCGAAGTTCCTCCCGAGTTTGATGCAGAAAATCTTTGTCAATGGACAAAAGAACAATGCTTAGAGATCAATCAACATTACGCAATTACTTTTGTTCGGCCTTGAATTACATAGTTGAAGAAACTGTAATAAAGATCTGCACGTGCACATAGGATATCTGTAGGTTGATTTTTTCTAAACTCACCTTCAATTAATGACTTTCCATTGAGATCGCATTTATTGCACTTCTCCTTCATAAATCACCTCTGAATTTGAGATGATCGCGTTTCTTGTAATATATTCAATTACAACCTCTGTCCGAAATTAAGGTACCTATACATTGCTTTAAAATCCTTTGATTATTGAAAGTTAAAGGAGTTAATGAGTTTCAAACCATATATTTATAACCTACCAATATGGATAACACTCCGTAAGACGCCAAGTTAAGAAAGTAAAGTCGTGAAAATCAGTCTATCCTTTTTCATGGGGGCGCTTGAAAACTACTGCAAAGAGAGTAAACGTTATCTGAGTAGGAGGTACTAATAAGCTCTAGCCAATCAGAATCTTGTAGCATTAACTCGTCATAGTAACGTACATGGACATGAGAACAGGTGGCCCACGTAACATACAGAGTGGTCCAATATATATTCAAGAGCCTCAGATACCAGAGTGCGGAGTGCGCTAGTCCGCCACTGTCCAGAGAGAATGGTGGCCATGACATGTCCATACACGTCACTACGACTCGCAAATGATGTTTCATCTCTTTCTATTAGTGTCACCATTGTCTTATGGAGAATAGACCCTCCTACACAGATAACGTGTACTCTCTTTGCACATGCGCAACTTTTGAATTACGACTCATGACAAATATTTAAGGTTAGGTTATTAATTTGACATTTTGACCAGTTAGGCAATCCAAACCACGTGAACCAATGTGGTGGTTGTTTGCGCATAAATTGTTAATCGCCAACAGATTTCGTGTTGTTAATTACTAATATGTAGATGGAGAGTAATTACCTGAAGACACTATTGTTGAAAATCAGAGACGTTGGTGTATATCCCCATGTTCTGTTTACATTTTTATCACTGTATTTGTTACAGGTATATAATGAAGTTGAGATTGATCAATGATTTAGATCGTGCTCCTCCTGTTAGGAATATGGATATTATTTCGTAACTGGTTTTTACTCATAGCTTTCCCAAATGCAGGTGAAGGCCTATAAGTATAGAAATCCATAAATATTTTGAATCTGGCTTCGTTGTGAAGGTGAGAACAAAGATTCGGAATGATTCATATATTTTAGTTGGACAGGTAAGTTATATCCTACGCAGCAGGCTTTTTCAAATGGTGGATACATGTACCTACAGTAGCAAATCTTGAATCTTAAGTCATCTACCTGAATTTTTCATTTCAAACAGGACTACTATAAATTAATAATAATTCATGAGACGCAATTTATGTTCTCTGTTCTGATCTATTGTGTTTATTGCCTACTTTTCTTATTTTAAGGGACATTGATTTGATATTTCAGAATGTTACTTCTCAACTTTCTCAATGTTTCTAATCAACATAACTTTTTCTTCAGGTCAAGCATTCACAAAAGGCAAATGAAAAACCTTTTAATGTTTGGTGCATAATTGCAAAGGAGGAAGGTATTTGTACAGCTCACTGTACTTGTATGGCCGGAAACAGTGTGAAGTATGCAGCTACATTTGTGCCATATTATTTGCAGCAGAGTATGCAATCACCAAGAGGAAGGCAATGTCTCGCACAGCATTGGAAGCTGTGTGGCTAATGCCACCCAGTCAAAAAATGTATTGGACTACTGATGGTCTCTTGCTCAGTTCTTTAGTGAAAAATATAATAATGTCTTAACTCCAAATGTATATACAGTGCGAGTTTCTAGCTTGGAATAAATTCAGTAACTCAAAGACAGTTGTTTTGTTAGAAATATGCCCGGACAGGTCGATTTTTACACGCTTCATTTTAGCTTCACTTGTATGTTTGTTTGTTTGTTTGTTTGTTTGTTTGTTTGTAACCGACTCCTTTGGCAAGATTTTGACCCACTTCCAGACGTCCGAATGATGTGAAATTTGGCAGGTGTACATGATTCCGGTGACAGTGCATTGAGAAATTTTTGTGTGAGAAAAAAACAAAATGGCGGCTCCAATATGGCGTACGAGTTTTGTGATTATGATCCGATTCGCTTCAAAATTGGTATCTGAGGGTTTTCATGGTCGGAAATTATGATTCAGTTGTCAAAAACGAGAAATTCAAAATGGCGGTTCCAAACTGGTGGACGAGTTTTGTGATTATGGTCTGATTCTATTCAAAATTGGTTGTGGGGGTTTTCGGGTCGAATATTATGATTCTTTCTGTGAAAATGAAAATTAAGATGCGGCTTTAAATGGCGGCCGAGTTTTGTGATTATGGTCTGATTCTATTCAAAATGTATGTGGGGGTTTTTGGGGTCGAATATTATGATTCTTTTGTTAAAAATTGAAAAATTCAAGATGGCGGCTTCAAAATTCGGTGCCGAGTTTTGTGATTCTGGTCTGATTCTATTCAACATTATTATGTGGGGGTTTTTGGGGTCGAATATTATGATTCTTTTGTAAAAATTGAAAAATTCAAGATGCGGCTTCAAAATGCGGTCGAGTTTTGTGATTATGATCTGATTCTATTCAAAATTGGTATGTGGGGGTTTTTGGGGTCGAATATTATGATTCTTTCTGTAAAAATTGAAAAATTCAAGATGGCGGCTTTAAAATAGCGGCCGAGTTTTGTGATTATGGTCTGATTCTATTCAAAATTGGTATGTGGGGGTTTTTGGGGTCAAATATTATGATTCTTCTGTAAAAATTGAAAAATTCAAGATGGCGGCTTTAAAATAGCGGCCGAGTTTTGTGATTATGGTCTGATTCTATTCAAAATTGGTATGTGGGGGTTTTTGGGGTCGGAGATTATGATTACCTAATTCGATAAGATTATTCCATTTTATTATTTGCAAAAAAATAATTAAAATAATAGTTTAAAAAAACTAAAAAAACACGCTTTTATAAATAAATCACACTAAAAAGTAGGAAATAAATAATAGTTTGGGAAAACTAAAAAACACGCTTTTATAGAAAACCAGACTGAAAAAATAAAAAATGAGAAAAAAAAATATTTTATTTAAAAAAAAAGTGTGGGTTGCATGGTATCAATAATTATATAGTACATTACACACCTAGGGCAGTGAAGTAAGAAATGTCTCAGATCACAGGTAATTGTTGGCCAAGGCGATACCATGCACCCCACGCTTTTTTTTTAATAAAATAATTTTTTTTCTTATTTTTTATTTTTTTAGTCTGGTTTTCTATAAAAGCGTATTTTTTAGTTTTTTCAAACTATTATTTATTATTTTGAATTGCGCTCGTTAAGAAAATGTTTTACAACGTGCTTCAAATTTGAGATATGACGTCATCGACTATTTTTTTGAATGACAATCCTAGTTTTTTTATGACTATTCTCGAAGGGTATAGTAAGTTACACATGCGTACCAAATATCAAATTTTTATTCAGGCAGTTTGAAGAAATGGACAAGGACGAGCCCATGGGGGGGTGCCGCACCCCCCCTTCCCCCCCAATAGTTGGTGAATTGGGAGATCGGTCATCACAAGTTGGCAAGTTGAGAGTTGACAATGAGACTTTTCGACCAACCATAAAGATATTGGTACGTTTTATTTTATTTTTGGAGTTCTGAACACCACATAAACAAGATGTCGTTCACAAAAAGGGAGGTGTGACATTTTTTTTTCTTTAGTTTTTAGTTATGAAGTTGGGAGAAAATCCATATTTCCCCCCCAATAATTTGACTCCGGTCCGTCCCTGATTTATGTCAAGAGGTATGTGTTTATAATTTTTTGTATGACTGGGTTGATGTTGACAATGTCAAACAAAAAAGTTAAATAAAAACAGGTAAGGCGAGTAGCATCGTATCGAGCGAGGATACTAACCAAGGTTATTAGTTTGTCATTTTGTGAGAAACGACGTTTGTTGAAAAATCTAACAAAATGCCGTACTCAACTGAAACCCACAAGATTGGAATTTGAATGATGATTGACTGCGGAGATAGGACAAGAACACAAAATGAAGTTATTCAGTAGTAAAGTGAAGTATCCTGATTTACCACCCATATCGCAGAGTACCATAAGTAAGATTGAAAAACAGTTTCGGCAAAATGGCATTTAAGAAAAACAAAGAATCATCGTCAGAGTGCCCTCAATGAAGATGTCGAAATGAATGTACTCCTCTCTGTTGAACAAAATCCTTATGTTCCCACTAGACAAATAGTTAGGGAACTCGAAATTAGCCAGTCTTCTTTGATGAAAATTCTGAAAACCCATAAATTTCATCCTTATAAAATGACAATCCTCCAGGAACTCACCGAAGATGATCCGGATAGAAAAATCCTATTCTGCGAAGAAATGATCGATCTACTAGACATAAATGTTGTAAACATAGAAAACGTCCTGTTTTCTGACGAATCAACGTTTACGTTAAATGGTGAGGTGAATCGCCAAAATTGTTGTTATTAGGCAGACAAGAACCCACACCGGATGAGGGAAGGCCACACTCAATATACAGCAAAAGTTAATGTTGTGGGCAGGGATTGTTGGTAATCGAGTAATAGGACCAATTTTCTTCCAAAGGAATCTCAATGGAGATAGATATTTAGAATTCTTGCGGAAAGAACTAGTTCCGACTTTGGCTACTCTGTTTCCTGATCCGGATGAAGCCGATGTCCCGAATAGAAACATCTGGTTTCAATAAGACGGTGCGCCTCCCCATTTCAAAAGACCTGTCCGTGCGTATCTGGATGATGTATTTCCAGGCAGATGGATTGGTAGAAGAGGAGCTGTTGAATGGCCCCCAGGTCTCCGTATTTAACACCTATGGACTATTTCCTATGGGGGTACTTGAAAAGCAAGGTTTAAAATACCAAACCGGAAAACATTGAGCAGTTATAAGAACGAATACGACAGGAGTGTAGACTAATTTCCGCCCAAGTAATTAGAAATGTTCAAAACGAGTTTAAATTCCTTTAGGTTATTGTCAGTTAGTGTATGAACAACATTTCGAGCATTTATTGAAGAAACATATTTGAGTTGATATCAGATCAGGTGAATCTCATTTTCGAGTTAGTTGATGTTTGTTAAATATATGTGAAACGGCAAGGAATAAAAATTTGATATTTGTTACGCATGTGTAACTTACTATATTCTTCAAGAATGTGGATTGCCATTTGAATAGTCGATATAGTCGATGACGTCATATCTCAAATTTGAGACACGCTGTATAACATTTTCTTATATAAAAACGAGCGCAATTCAGAATAAAAATCGACCAGTCCGGGCATATTTCTAACAAAACAACTGTCTTTGAGTGACTGAATTTATTCCTAGTTAGAAACTCGCACTGTATATTTATATATATATATATATATATATTATATATATATATATATATACATATATATATATATATGTATATATATATATACAGTGCTTCTCAAAAGTCCCCTCCCCCCCTCTTATTTTTGGAACGATTATACATAAACAAGTGAAATTTGGAAACTGAATATTAAAGGTTGTAAACTTCCCTACTAGTGATGATAGATGACGAAATCGTCAAAGATGACGTCACAAGGCCATTGTGACCAATAATTTTAAATGGAACCCTACGGCAAGCGACACCTCTTTTGAAAGGTTTCGAAAAAACCTATTCAATGATACTAATTTTGTTTGTGTTTATGGCAGTTTTGGCAACTCGCTTTTAAAAAACGCAAAGCTGTGATGAATTAAATCAGTTAATACTAAAATTCCAAATCCAAGCTCCGCCTCTGGATAGTTGTCAAATAAGCTGACGTTTTTGTTAGTCTCCCTAATTCGACGTTTTTGTAATTGTCCAAGTTTTTGTACATTTAATAATTTGTATATTGTTGATCGAACGTTTAACTGGTTCAGCAGCTTTTGGTACTTTTAATATTTTTGTACATTTTAATAATTTGTTAAACTGTTGTGAGCCGAACGTTTAAGTGCTTCAAAAAGCAAAATGGTACGTGCTTTAGGTGATAAAGTAGCAGCGATCCTAATTCTTGGTGGAACTGGACAAAATATGTATTCATGCAGCAGAACGCATTTTTAATGAGAGGTTTCCCGATCGCCCCGTTTCGAGGACTTATTTGAGGGACCTTCTTCGTAAGTTTGAAACAACGGGTAGTATTAATAATGCGAAACGATCTGGCAGACCACAAATTTCTGATGAGAAAAAAATTGATATACTGGCAGAAGTAATAGGTAATCCTACTTCTTCAACAACTCACGTTGCATCTACCTGTGAAGTCAGTCGAAGTACAGTACACAGGGTGTTGAAAAAAAACAAATTTCATCCATACAAATTAAAAATGGTTCATCAACTCTCAGACGACGACCCAGACCGAAGACTAGAATATTGTGAAAATATGGAAACTAAAATCAACCAAGAGCCAGATTATGTCAAAACAATTTGTTTTAGTGACGAAAGTACTTTATATCTAAATGGAAATGTAAATACACAGAATGTGAGGTATTGGAGTGACGCAAATCCTCACCTGTTTCATGAAACACATACCCAATTTCCCCAGAAGGTGAATGTTTGGGCAGGTATCCTGGGAAACCACATCGTTGGGCCTCTTTTTTTCAAATACTAATTTAACTGGTGAGGTTTATCTGGAGCTGTGGCAAAACGCAATAGAACCGTGAATCCTTGAAATTTTGGAAGATAATCCAGATGAATTCGGCAATTTGGAAATAACATTCCAACAAGAAGGTGCCCCTCCACACTATTACGGTGCAGTAAGACGGTATTTGGATGAGGAGTATCGTGGTAGATGGATTGGACGACGAAGTTCAACGGAATGGCCACCTCGATCACCGGACCTCACACCTTTGGATTTTTTCTGTGGGATTACCTTGAATCGGAGGCTTAAGCCACTGAACCTGACAATATTGACGTTTTAAAATAACGTATTGTTGCAGAATGTGAGGCTGTTTATGCAGACACATTTGCAAAAGTACGAGAAGAGTTTAAAAATAGGATATTTCACTGTCAGGAAGTGAATGGAGGTCACTTCGAGCACTTTCTTTAAGTAGATACTGATTCTCAAATCTATAATTATTATCATACTGAATGGAATTTAAATTCTAATGTTTACTAATGAGCCATTAAAACTGCCATAAACACAAACAAAATTAGTATCATTGAATAGGTTTTTTCGATACCTTTTAAAAGAGGTGTCGCTTGCCGTAGGGTTCCATTTAAAGTTATTGGTAACAATGGCCGTGTGACGTCATCTTTGACGATTTCGTCATCTATCATCACTAGTAGGGAAGTTTACAACCTTCATATATATATATATATATATACATATATATATATATATATTGATATATAATGATGAATTTTTTTTAAAATATAAATATTGTAATATTTTTGCCCCACGTTTTGGGTGCCTTTTGTTATGGTTTGATATTTTGGAAATATATATATTTTATTATTGTTATAATTAATATATTTTTGCCCCACGTTTTTGGGTGCCAATTGATATGGTTTGATATTTTGAAAAATCTATAAATTGTTAACTTAAAATGAAGATAGCTAATTATTTTTGGTATTCTTTGAGAGCCAAATTTATATGATATAAATAGATATTTCTGACCCTGTAATAATAATTGTCAGCGAACGTCACTGTTCTCTCGTCACGCTACCAACAATTATTATTTTCTTCGCCACAGCTAACAACAGTCGGTACGCCCTTGTCTCATATAGTCGGTTCAAAAGGAATTTGGCCACTGGTGGCTAACTTCAGTTTACTGAATGATCAAAAACAATTATCTCCTTTATTCAGGAAGACTTAAAATACCTGGCCTACGAGAAATAACTTATGCTAGAGTGAATCAAACAATTATTCACGGATACTACATAAAATGCATATCATGGATAGATAAACAGAACCTCACTTTCTCTGTGAGAGTAATTTTCTGTTATTGTTCATAAGAAGGTGACATAGAGTTCATCGATTGTGAAAAATGTTATTTGTGAAATAGTTCAGGACCGGGAAAGCACTATTAAAGGTTTTATACCTGGTTGGAACTGTTGGTGCTCACAACTATACCATAAAAACAGGAAGTCTCCTCTCTCCAGCCTTCGTTAGGACTGCAAAAACCATGTGTCAGGAACGTATCGATGCGGGACTCAGCTTTTGGAATCGTGGATATATGATATCATTAAGGTAATCTTGTTTTGTTGGGCAAATGATGGAATTATTCCATTTTTCTTTTAGTGAAATTTTTTGCGTGCTTCCGCTTTGGAAAATATTTTCGATCTCCCCGAAGCTTTGTTTTCTCGTCGCTTCGCAACATCTTGCTCTTGTTGTTGTTCCATTTGAAATTTCGAATTCGCGCACCAAATTGTCACTTTGCACTGTTTATATTAATGTTGCACAATTTATACACACAATTAAATTCCCATTCTTATCATTAATTACAAGTTTGAATAATAATTGCTTATGATACCTTCTCTTTGCCATTCTCTCACAATTTCCAACTTTTCATTTGATCATCTCTTCTCTGATTGGCTATCTTTCATAAAGACGTTTGCTGTTCTCTCATTGGCTAACTTTTAGTTTGCTACAATTTCATGTACAGAGTGTTACAAGTTTATAAATGTGTTGATTACTTTTTATTGATGATAATTTTGTAAATCTTGACTTTTAGTTGTCTTTTGAGCAATTATGAGTTATAATAATTTTGATAGTGTATATAATTGACTGTTTTATAGTACTTTGACATTTTTATCTATCCATATCATACCTAGGCTCATAAAATACATTGAATTTTGAAAGCTATTTACAACAAACTCTTGAAATTGATAATTATTTATTATTTATTCTTTTTGTGGCTTTTTTGTCTTTTAAAATTTACAACTGGCATAACATAACATAACAATAGAAAAATCGAATTTAAACGGTTTTC
>JAFIRS010004436.1:0-86762 GCA_018342105.1 Gonioctena quinquepunctata
CAAACGAAACAGAAAACCATACTTGATAAAGATAAGCTGAAATCATACCTAAACCAAAAATGGCTTGAAATATATTCTCCGGAAAAAAAGGCGGAAGAATCAGCGAACATATTCATTCAAAAAATTAATAAATATATTAAAAAAGTACAAAAACTATACCAAAACAGAAAGTTCACGAAACGTGAAGTATGGATGACTGCAGGCCTGGTAAAATCCGTAAATCAAAAACAACAACTATTCTTTGAAATGAAAAAAAATCCCTCACCAGAAAACACAAACAGTTTTAAAAAATTCCGGAACAAATTAAATGAAATAATAAAAAAAGCGAAAGTAAACTACTATGAAAAACAGATAGATCGGAATAAGAACAACTCACAAATGTTATGGAGCTGTGTAAAAGAAATCTCAAGTGGAAACAAAAAAGAATCCGAAATCAAGAAAATCAAAAAGGAAAATGGGAAATACACGGAAAATAATCAAGGAGTAGCTGATACTTTCTGTGCTTTCTTTACGCAAATTGGAGAAAAGCTAGCAAGGGAAATCCAAAAAAAGGGGTTAATAACTGTGAAGATTACGGAAGGGCATTGACAAACTCTTTCTATCTGGAAGACACGAATCCAGCTGAAATAATGGACACCATTCTATCGTTGAAAAATAATAAAGCACCTGGAAGAGATGGTATCATGGCAGAAACGGTAAAACACATTTCCGATAATATTTCGGCACCTCTCTCGAGGCCTTCAGCTGAGGTTATTTCCGTTACTCCCCCGCACATTTTCCTCCATGTTCTCCTTTCGGATTTTTCGAGTTCCTTGTTATACTCAAATAAAGCTGATTTGTAGTATTCCCAGTGTCCCAGACTTTCAGCTCTATTGAAGAATTCACTTACTTTTTCCCTTAGTTTGGCTAACTCTTCATTCTGCCGATGCACGTCTTTGTTAACTGCAATTTGTTTCCCTGAGCGGGAAAAAAATTTAATTTTTTGGCCCAGCAATTAGGCTTCTCGTGGTATTTTATGGGTGTTGCAATATAGTAACTTACATAATTTCATAGTAAGTCCTTGTATACGTCCTCCTGGGCTTTCGAATCAGCCCTTCATTGATATATTTTTCAGTAAACCTCCTTCTGAGCACACTGGTGATTGGTTTTGAGTATTGGAGGTTTATCTGGAAAGCCTTGCTCATTTTGTGATGGAGGTTCTTGGCGCTTTCTTCTTTTTCTTCCTCTTGCCACTCCAAGCCTTTCCTTTTTCCTCGGTCCGAAATACCTGTTTGACTTGACGGTAAATTCTGTTTTTTTCAGCGGAGGTAGTTAAAAATGATTTTTTTCCACAGTAAATAACAAATAACCATCATTTGCTAAGACAACCTATTTTCTTGATTACTCGGAACTTTGCTGACACACTAGGAAATGAAAATTTACTCTCAAGTATGATTCCATTGGAAAAATTACTCGAAAAATATGTATCTTTGTTACTGACTATCGTATCATTGCTTGTTTTGTGCTACCGTGAATATGAACTTTCTTTCATATATGTTAATTGGAAGAATGGAATTTCTGAGGGGATATTCAGATTTCAATTTCACAACCGCGAAAAATTGACAATGCGAGCTGAAACATGATGGAGAACGGGTGGAAATGCTCAAGTATAAAACCTATGTGAGGTAAGTTGACTGTTCCAATGATACCCATAAGTAATATTTGCTGTGGGTATTCAATCAGTTGAAAAACTTTTCAACAAAAAATCTAACTGACGGAAAAATAATCTAAAAAGTCATAAATATACTGAACGTCTTCATCTCAATAACTAAGCTTCTGACATGATGTGATTCACCAATTTTGAGTAGGCGCCAAACAAGCAAATTAATTACGTAAAGCGTGGAATGATGCCAGCAGGATGCGCGGCGACGCACAGTGGTTTCGATAGTCAATCTGAGGGGATAAAATTATTTCCCTGGATATTTCTGCAAATATATGGCAGTATCGGTTTGAATTTGTATCAGAATCATAATGATATTATGTATGTATGTATGGCAGAAGTAATAGTTAATCCTACTTCTTCAACAACTCACGTTGCATCTACCTGTGTAGTCAGTCGTAGAACAGTACACAGGGAGTTAGAAAAAAACAAATTTCATCCATACAAATTGAAAATGGTTTATCAACTCTCACACGAAGACTAGAATTTTGTGAAAATATGGAAACAAAAATTAACCAACAGCCAGACTATGTCAAAACAATTTGTTTTAGTGACGAAAGTACTTTCTTTCTAAATGGAAATTTAAATACACAGAATGTGAAGTATAGGAGTGACGCATATCCTCAACTGTTTCGTTAAACACATACCCAATTTTCCCAGAAGGTGAATGTTTGGGCAGGTATCCTGGGAAACCCATCGTTGATCCTCTTTTTTTAAATACTAATTTAACTGGTGAGGTTTATCTGGAGCTGTTGCAAAACGCAATAGAACCGTTAATCCTTGAACTTTTGGAAGATAATCCAGATGAATTCGGCAATTTGGAAATAACATTCCAAGAGGATGGTGCTCCCCCACACTATTACGGTGCAGTAAGACGGTATTTGGATGAGGAGTATCGTGGTAGATGGATTGGATGACGAGGTTCAACGGAATGCCCCGCTCGATCACCGGACCTCACACCTTTGGATTTTTTCTGTGGGGGTACCTTGAATCGAAGGTTAACGCCACTGAACCTGACAATATTGGGGTTCTAAAACAACGTATTGTTGCAGAATGTGAGGCTGTTTCCGCAGACGCATTTGCAAAAGTACGAGAAGAGTTAAAAAATAGGACATTTCACTGTCAGGAGGTGAATGGAGGTCACTTCGAGCAATTTCTTTGAGTAGATACTGATTCTTGAATCTGTGATCAATATCATACTGAATGGAATTTGAATTTTAATGTTTACTAATGAGCCATTGGAACTGCCACAAACACAAACAAAATTAGTATTATTGAATAGGTTTTTTCGATACCTTTCAAAAGAGGTGTCGCTTGCCGTAGGGTTCCATTCAAAATTATTGGTCACAATGGACTTGTGACGTCATCTTCGACGATTTCGTCATCTATCATCACTAGTAGGGAAGTTTACAACCTTTAATATTCCGTTTCCAAATTTCACTTGTTTATGTATAATCGTTCCAAAAATAAGAGGGTGGAAGCGGACTCTTGAGAAGCACTGTATATATATATATATATATATATGTATATATATATATATATATATATATATATATATATATATATATATATTTATATATGAATTTGTATATATTTTTGTGAATTTATTTCATAGATTATATTCCTGAATCCCTATCATAACAAATAAAAAAACACCAGCCCTGTTATGTCACCTTTTTTGTTTTCAAACTTCCTGATCCATAGCAACACTCACAATTTTTTTTTTCACAGAAGTCCGAATTTGTATCACTTCCTACCGAATTATTGGCTGTTCTGATTATTATTAATGATTTTATGGATGATATCTAATTCTAACTCTTACATACTATCTACAAATTCATATAAAATTATATTTTTTCAATTTCTGCAATTACATTCCATAGTATATCATCATTTTCCCACACAAACTCTTTCGAATCCCATTGGTGGGTTTTCTGTTGATGTGAATTGTCATACAGGATGTTCAGAACTTATATATACGTTGATCTTACTTCAATTCAATGGTTGCTATAAATTTCAATTTTGATATGATTTAATAGTAGGTTTCTTATCAGATATATCATTAGATATGTATTTTCGATACCAGAACTACTTCAGGAATTCCCTCTTTATACATATGTATCGACTAGAGCATAGTATAACGTTTCATAGTAGTGAAAAAGGTAAAGAAAATTGAGAAATAACATAGCATTAACGATAACAATTAAAATAACAAATAATAATGATAATTATAAGCTTAATTACCTTGCAACATTTCCCAACATAAAATTTATAAAATATATATATATATATATGTATATATATATACATATATATATATATATATATATATATATATATATATATATATATATATATATACCAGGTGTCCCAGATTTTTTCATACAGCCAATATCTCAGTTATGCTGCTTAGAAATTAAAAAAAAAAATGCACTCATATCAAACCCGTATGACTTTGAAGCTGTTGTGTCAAAGTCAACTTTAGTCAAACTACCCCTGAGAAACCACCCCCAACCTCAACTTTTCAAGTAGCACCCTATAATATTTTTTTTTGAATTGTGAACAGTCAATTCTAACTTCAACGATGTATCACACTCGATATTTTGACAGATGTCAATGTGTCAGAATAAGAGATTTTGAACAATAATGTACAAAATTCCATAACAGAGAATTTATTGATAACAAAAATTATAAAAGCTGCTCAAAATATCTACCATCATTATTCATGCATGCTTCAAATCGCCTTATCAGTTCTCTCGTACAAGATTTCCCAATCATTTCCTCCGTTACTGTGGTGCAGGCGTGTACAACCTTCTCTTGTGAGTCGTTTGAGTCTATTGGTCTAGTTTCGTACACGATTGTCTTCAAATACCCCCACAAGAAAAAATCTAACGGTGTCAGATCTGGCGAACGTGCAGGCCACCTGATAGGACCTCTGTTTCCTATCCATCTTTCTGGAAAATATTGATCGAGGTATTCGGTTACAATGTGGTGATTATGTGGTGGAGCACCATCTTGTTGCCACCACATAAGTAGTCTTCTTGTTGAGGAATAACATGTAGCAATCCCTGAAGTTCATTTCGTAAGAATTCCAGATATTTACGCCCAGTCAGAGTGTGTTGATAAAAATGAGGGCCAATCAAACGTCCATTGAACAACGCACACCATACATTGACACCCCACATGGTTTGGAAATTTGTTTCTCGCACCCAATAAGGATTTTCACGTGACCAATAATGCATGTTATGCCGGTTCACTGTCCCATTATTGTGAAATCTTGATTCGTCACTCCACATGATCTGATCCAATAAACTGTCATTATTTTCAATCAAAACTTGAATAGTGGCAATAAAATTTTGTCTCCTTTTAAAATCATCAGGTCGAAGCCCCTGATGCATGTGTATTTTGAAAGGATGATAACTATGCGTTTTCATAATTCTATGCACAGACGACTCACTTATTCCAACTTCCTCAGCTAGTACTCGAAGAGAAATAAGAGGGTGAGCCTCCATATAGGCAAATATATGAATACATATTTCCTCAGTTCGCACTGGTGCAGCATGTTGAACATGCTTACCTTCTCCTGGAAATTCTCCTGTTCACATTTTGTTCTCAACCTAAGAAAATGTGGTATGATTTGGTAGTCGTCGATCGGGAAAACGCTGTTGGTATAATTCAGCGGCAGCACGGGAATTTTTCCGGCATTCACCAAAAATTAATGACATATCGACATACTTACTTGGAGTGGATGTGAAAGGCATTTTCTTGATTGGAATATCAAACCGACTGGAAGACGCATGCAAGAACAACTGTCAAAAAACGGAAATAACGAAAGAAATAATCTACAACATTGATAGTTTTTATTACTCGATTCGAATGAAGTACTCTGTGAGCCAAAGATGTATACCTACCATAAATTATTTATTATCAAATGCTGTTGACATCGAAGTTGCTAAGTTTGCGGGTTTGACGTCTGTCGAAATATCAAGTGTGATACATAGTTATTGAAGTTATAATTGATGACACTTCACAAGTCATAAAAACAATGTATAGGATGCCACTTGAATAATTGAGGTTGGGGGTGGTTTCTCAGCTGTACTTTGACAAAAGTTGACTTTGGCATAACTCCTCCAGGGTCATATGGGTTTGACATAAGTGTGGTTTTTTAAAGAATATTCCTCAGAAGTATAACTGAGATATTGACTATATGAAGTTATCTGTGGGGGTATTTGAAGAAAATCGTGTATGAACTATACCAATTGACTTGAACGACTCACAAGAGGAGATTGTACACGACTGCACCATAGTAACGGAGGAAATGATTTCAAGTATGCATGAATAATAATGATGGTAGACATTTTGAGCAGCTTTAATAATTTTTGTTATCAATAAATTCTCTGTTATGGAATTTTGTACATTATTGTTCAAAATCGCTTATTCTGACACTTTGACATCTGTCAAAATATCAAGTGTGATACATCGTTGAAGTTAGAATCAACTACAGTTCAAAATTCAAAAAAAAAATATTATAGGGTGCAACTTGAGAAGTTGAGGTTGGGGGTGGTTTCTCAGGGGTAGTTTGACAAAAGTTGACTTTGACACGACAGCTTCAAAGTCATACGGGTTTGATATGAGTGCATTTTTTTTAATTTCTAAGCAGCATAACTGAGATATTGGCTGTATAAAAAATCTGGGATACCCGGTATATATATATATAAATATATATACATATTTATATATATATATATATATATATATATATATTTATATATATATATATATATATATATATATATATATATATATATATATATATATATATATATATATATATATATATATATAATTTATATATATATATATATATATATATATATATATATATATATGTTGTATATATAATGAGATATATATAATATATATATATATATATATATATATATATATATGTTGTAAAGAAATAAAAATATATATATATATATATATATATATATATATATATATATATATATATATATGTTGTAATGTAATGAGAATTGTAAAAATACTTTTGTAATATTTTTGCGTTTCCTGTATAATATAATTTGCAATGTAATAATAATTGCTAGCTGATGTCACTGTTCTTTCGTCACGGTAGCCACTGCTTGAAGTCAAACTTCAATCTATTCAATGTTTATAAGTATGATTGTTGATCATTGTGGAAAACAAACGACAAAGTATCAAAAAGCAAGTATTTCCTTTATTCAGGAAAACTTAAATTAACCTGGCCTACGATATATAACTTATTCTATTGTCAATCTACAAATTTTCATGGATAATCATGAGAAACAGGTCATGGATAAATAGACACAACCTCACTTTTATTTCGAAAGTGAAAATTTCTTTAATAGTTCAAAATCAAATGAAATAGAGTTCTTCTGATGGAATATGAGTTATTAGTGAAATTGTCCAGTTCGTGATGTGCACTAGGAAAGTTTATACCTGACGCTGGAACTGTCGCTGTTCAATACACACCCAGAATTTGGATCCCCTTTCAATCCAATGCTCTCAGGGACTCCAATACCTAAGAAGGAACCATACAAATCCAGAAATCTGCTTTGGAATACTTGTATATGGAGTACATACAAGGTGATGTAGTTTGCTGCTTATAATTATTGAAATCATTCAATTTTTCTTCTCCTCCTAACAAAAACGTGCCATTCTTTTTCAAATTATTTTCGATCTGCTTGTGGCTTTGTTTTTTCCGTCACTTGGATACCATTTTTCCTCATTCCTTTTGATTTGAATTTTTGAATTCGCGCACTATGTTCTCACATTTTCACTGTTTGGTGTTATCTGTCAAAACTTATGAATAAAACTATTTTTCCTTTCTTACAGACTATTTACAATATTCAATCATAATTGTCTCTGACACTTTTCCGTTCTTATTTTCTCACAATTTCAAATCTTACATTTTACCATACTGTTCCCTGATTGGCTATTGTCATCAAGAAATTTGTTGTTCTCCCATTGGCTACTTTTAGTGAGATACAATTCCATATACTGTATGTTTAAAGCTTCTAATTTTGTTTATCACATTTTATTCAAGATGATTTTGTAAATCTAGACCTTTCTTGTTGTCTTTTGAATAATTATGGGTTGTAATCATTATGACAGTGTATGAAATTGATTGTATTATAGTATTTCAATATTTTTATGTATTCATATTATACAGAGGCTCCATAAAGGAAATAGATTTTCAAAATTTATGTAAAAACAATCTCTTGAAACTAATAGCGATTAAGTAATTATTCTTTTTGTGGGTTTTTTATGAAATTGTTTTCTTTTTTCCTTTTAAAATATATAACTGGTTTTTCATAACATAACAATAAATATATATATATATATATATATATATATTTATATATTGTTATGTTCAGAAGTACGTGTTGGATGTTCAAAGAGTTGAAATGGAAATTAAAAATGAAAAGAGCACATAAATAAAAAAATATTCAAATTCAGTAATTTATGCTATGTTATTTTACAGTTTTTCTGAATATTCTACCGTTTTTTCTGGAACCTCATATAATATAAGTCGATATCTATGTTTGAAATAACATGTTTCCACCATTACAATTGGCTTGATTTATAATATTATAGAAATAAAAATTTACTAATATATTTTTGAGCACAAGCAGACAACAAAATGTTGAAGTTAGAACATTCTGTATATGAAATTAGATCTGAACACAATAGCCACTGGAATGCCAGGAAAGATTTCGATGCAAAATATTGAATATTGAAAATATAAAAAGCAGAAAACGTCAAAAATTATTTTTTATATATCATGTATATAGTATGTGAGGTATTTAGAAACGATTCGTGAATAAAAACTGTCGAATAAACAAAAATAATGAAAAGTGCAACGAAAAGCGCGTGTAAATCGAAGATTCCAGAGGAAAACAAAGGATGTGTGGTATCATGGGAGGAATATCAACAAGCTAGGAGATTGAAAAAAAAATATAATTTGAAAAATCAATCATATTTTCGTCACAAAAACAGTTATTTGCCAATATAACACAAGGAAATACTAGAAAGAACTGTAGCTGATAGAAAACCCAGATGCAGAACGAATGTAACCTTTTCATTTGAGACATAAACCAGTACGAGGGCGAATTCACAGTCGACAAGGACGCTGCAGACTGCAACGGTAGTTTCCAGGAACGAGAAACCGATCCGAGACACTAAACATTTTCGTTTTAAGAAGCCACAGGTACTTGAACCATAAAAAGTTACTAAACTCAGTGCATCCCAAAAAAACTGACCTTTTTAATAATCGTTTCGATAGAGCACTTTCATGAAATAGTATATAGACCACATAACCTACAAAAATAGGTAACATTTCACTTTCGATTATCACATAACTTCACTTTTCATGTATATTTTGCTATGAAGCACTTATTTAAGTCAATTATCGCAGAATAGGTAACAGTAAGTCTTCCTGAATTAGGGAAATTATTATTTTGATGAATTTCTACCTTATTTTCAATGATTGAGTAAAAACAAGTTGCCATTTTCTGAAACTGACATCAAGAACTGCCAGAGGGCTCCACAGTTGAACCGACTCCTGAGATTTCATAGGCGTTCCGATTGAGTTAGCTGAGGTTAAGAGGATAAGGTGAAAGAATCATTGGGAACTTTTGAAATAATTATATGGGTATTTATTCATCAACATATCGATTTTGATTCAAAGCGCAACTGGTTGAGAAAGATTTTGAAAAAAGAATAAAAATTGGTAGAAGAAAAAATATGTTTGGTTATGATGTCTGATTGTGGAAATGATTAAATAAATATAAAATATAAACAAACTCCAATCACCTCATCATATACAATATATTTATATATGTATATATATATAAATATATATATATATATATATATATATATATATATATATATATATATATATATATATATATATATATATATATATTTATATATATATATATATATATATATATATATATATATATATATATATATATATATATATATATATATAAGGAGAAATTTGTTACGAATCCAAGAGAGCACCATCATCCGCAAACAGCTGTTTCATGGTTTCCCAATCCTCAGGACGGCTTGTGGTCTCTTTCAAATTCGTATCAAATATCTCGTAGTGTTAACATCTCGTAGTGTTAATACCTACCGCACAGATTATAGGTGTCACTATATATATTTTGATGCTTTTCATAAAATATATATAAATATATATGAGTTTTTTGTATTTTTAATGGAAAAGAGCATACTTCAGTGAGAGAAAATTGTGAAGAAGAGTACTAGTGTTATAATCAGCAACACTCTTCTACTAAGCTACAGTTTCATTATAGATCATTATAATCGCCCGTCGTATACGACATCAGTCAGATAGAAACTGAAAACTTATTATTGATAATTTGAACAAATCTTCTCACAGGAGTAGGCGAATTCAATATTTTCGTCCTAACCATGCAGTTTCTTATTTGTTCTCTACTGACAAAATAACGTTCAACATTGTTCGTATTCTGCTTTTGACGTAGATGGTAATCGATTTTGCTTCAGAAACTACTTTTGATATATCATAACAATCGTCTTCCACGTGATGCAATTTGCAAAATGAAAAAATAGTTTGTTTGTTTGTTTACTCGTCGTTAAGATGTTTTGTTACATTTGACGTCATATTTACTTCCATACTTGATCAAACTGTTCAATTTATTGATCTGACAAATGTATATCTGACGGATTTAGTATACGAGGGGTGACTATAATGATCTATGATGGTTTTTATTTCATTAATAAATACGTTTCCATTGAAAATACGAAAGAACAGCGTGTTTGAGGTAGTACCGCCACGAGACAGTTGAATTAGGAAATTATTTTCGACGGAATCGAAAAATTTCAAAAGACTTTTCGATTTGAAACGCGAAAAAAAAGTTTTTTGAAGGGGGGCATCGTTAAAATTGATGGGGTCAACTAGGAGAAGGGGTATTTTTTTTCGCGTTCAGACCCTCAAATGGTCCCCCGTCCTTCTTTCAAAAGTAACCTGGCACAATCCGCATTTCTCTACGACCCCCCATTTAGGCTGTGCGCTTCCCCGTGGAATATTCTGAATAACGAGAGTAGTTTTGATTAAATCTGTCAAACTAGCTGGTCATCACTCTGATTTTCTTTTCACAATATCTGTGATATCCTGCTCTAGCTCCTCCTCGTTTTTCATAAATTTCTCAATTTTAGCACTAACGGTAGAATTAATAATGTGCGCTTTCCCGTAGACTATTCTAAATAACGAAAGTAGTTTTGATTATATCTGTCAAACTAGATGGTCAATCACTTTGATTTTTCTTCACAATATCTGTAATATCCTGCTGTAGCTCCTTCTCGTTTTCCACAAACTTCTTGATTTTAGTACTAACGGTAGAATTAATAATGTGCTGTTTCCCTATGCATGGTCCATATGTTATGTGTTGATTGAGTCAACTTCAATATTATATATATATATATATATTATATATATATATATATATATATATATATATATATATATATATATATCGGGTTCGGGATGGTGAAACTTGTTGAAATTCCACAGAGGTATTGTTCAAATGTTGAGCAATACGAACGCCAAATTTTAATAATTTCCTAATTCAACTGCCTCGTGGCAGTACACCTCAATGCTCAAGAAGAGTATTCTATCTCGTGGAAATTTGATTCATTATCACAATATTTTCTCTCAATAGAAAACTATCACTTCCCAAGCAGCATTATAGTGACAGAAACTGATACTGCAACTTCGACTCGGTGGTTATCACGTAATCACCACTAAATCTACCACTATACAGTAAGAAAACTAAAATTTTATATGTGTATGGTTGTAGTCACGTTATTCCCATCTATGGTAGCCACTCCACAGTTCTATAACTCATTAGTGCCATTTGAGGTGTCTGAAACAGTATGGCCACTGAGCAAATCACTTTAAAGGTTTTCAAACTCAAAAGTGGAAAATAACCGTTGGGGTAACCATCCTGTACCACTTAAATATCACTTAGAAGTCACAGTCACTCAAGAGAGTATGATAGTTTCGGTGACGTTTTGGTAACTTCCATAAAGCCTTCAATGTGGCAGGCACTTGAGTGTGATATGTGATGAGGGTTGCCACGTTCTTGCTATCTCCATAAGTGATAACTTTCAAAATTCACCATTCCGCGAGATGACGAAAGCTAACCTAAGTTTTCTCAAATTATTTCATTGTGATTCACAAAAAGTTTGTTTACCTGTTACGTGAAACATGAATGATTTTATTCAATATGAAATTGGTTATGCGTTTTCAATAGACAATTCTTCTTTATTCTGAAGTGACCGTGGATTGGTCCGTGCGATGACG
Source organism: Gonioctena quinquepunctata (assembly GCA_018342105.1). Lineage (NCBI taxonomy): Eukaryota > Metazoa > Arthropoda > Insecta > Coleoptera > Chrysomelidae > Gonioctena > Gonioctena quinquepunctata. Next base: position 12,099 of record JAFIRS010004436.1, read on the forward strand.
AAAACTAACCTCACTTTTCTCAAATTATTTTATTGTGGCTTACAAAAAGTTCGTTTCATCTGTTACGTGAAATGTGAATAATATATATTCAATATGAAATGGGTTATGCATTAATAGACAATTTAAATAGATCGGATCTCTGACTTGTGCTCCTGCTTAATATTTATACTTTGATTGTTAATTCTGTTTGCATAAATGCCATCGTTTTCATTACTTGTTAATTGATCATTGTTACTTGATAATTGTTGATTGGAGCTGCACAAATCCACTATACTTGCTACATGTCCTTTTTTAACAATTAATGAATATGTATCCGCAATTTCGAGGTTGAAACTTTGAAGTGGCAGGTTATAATAGCCCGACGTGTTTGCTTCCTTCAAGGGTATAAGACCTATTGTTATCTTAAGTTTATAATTTTGAAGTGGTGAGTCATGGGCTTGCGACGTTGGTGCCACTTTCCAGTGGTGGAAAAGTCAATAATTTAGTTCCACTGGGCACCTTATGATGGGAGGAGCTTAAGAGTGGTATATTCACACTTTCTGCCACTTTAAAGGTATATTCTGCAAAAGCTGCCATATTTACAGGAATATGCTGGGTCACCATTATTAGAGAAATGATCGAAATATTCAATAAAGATTTATTTGTCTTCAGCAGTGCATCACACGTAGTAATTTGTTACGTAAGTATTTGTTTCAACTAACCAAGATTGATAAAACAATGTTTGAGGGATTTAAGTACATAATTTCAGGGGCGAGTTATTTTCAAAATTTTAATGTTTTCCTTAAATGAAGTGTATGCAGATGGCGCTTGCTCACAATCAGGCTACAACGCCCATATTTCACATAAAACTTTCAATTGTTTTAATTTTATTCCGATCAGAAGTATCCAAATTCAATATACTTACTTACGCGTTTGTATGTTTATATGTTAAAGTTGATCGAGGGTTAGAAATGAATCAGGAAAAATGGAAGAATGAGGAACATTTATCACAAAAATGTGTTGCTGAACAGAGATCAAGCTACATATCAGTCAGTTGTTTAACGTGTCTAGTGTCGGCCACTACATATCCACGTTTTCGCCAGGTGACCACAACGTGGTTGGAATGTGGCTATCTGAGATCCAGGAACGTAGATCGGAACGTAGCAGCCACCAAAAAAGTGTTCCCCATTTTGGTAGCGCCGCGTGATAGAACCGTGAATATTACGTGGCAGTGGTTGTGGCCAAGCACTCCAAAGTTTTCCAGAATCGTGACCGCTACGTTCCGTCCACTTGAAATGCTACTTGGGTTTTCTTCACTCATAGAACAATCTACTGATAATTCTCTATTTCGATTACTCTTTGTTGTTGAATAATGGAAGTTGATTTGGAAATAATGAATTTATTTTCTCTAGGCGATTAGAAAAGAAATAAACAGTGTGAAGTAAGTTTTTCTTATTTGACTATATCATACTTTGATCTTCAACGTTTCTCCTTATGACAGAAAATCCATGAACGAGTTGATTGTATATCTTTTTTTTTTTCAGTAATGAGTAAGCTTTTCGGAACTTCTATGTATGCTCTCCTTGCGAAGTTTTCCAGTCGATACTTGATGATCGAAATGTATGGCCAGTCGTCAGGAAAAATGTTCAGCTCAGTTCTGCAAGTAATGTGCCTCGCTTCCGGAGGTACCTCACTTCAAGTTGGCCTGATTTATTACATGTGTGCAACCTCGATATTGGTAATAACAGGCCTCTAATATTTTTATTTTTGGGTACTGCTGTGGATACAAAGAGACCTCTCATATCTTTATCAGCACTCACAAAGTTATCATGGAAAATGTGGCCTTTAATATTTCCCTTAGTTATTACAACACCGTTTTTATCGTGGGCTACTCCTGTTATGCTGATACTGATAGTTCCTGAGGGGTATGGAAATGGTGATCCTTGGACAGGTGAGTTCGTAATATCACACGTTATTCAATATCATTCAATAATCTCCAAACTTTGGTGAAACTGAGTTCATGGACAGGATAACTCTGAAAGACCGACATATGTTCCAAAAAATTAACAATTTTTTCTCAACACTCATAGGTGGCAGCTTATGATATCGGGCTCCCAGTAATATGCCCCTCATAATATTATCTACATCAAACCACCTTGTCAATCGTTTAGTAACCCTTTTTATACAACCACAACCGTTCGTCAAACAAACACCATTTGTGTACCGCTCCCATACCTTCATGACTTTTTTCAGTTCGGATCATTACAGGAGAGATTACTGAACTAATCAACTAACCGTTTGCAAAATTTCTAGGAGATGTCCTTGCCCACAATTCGTCAAATTGAGGGATACGATGCCGGCGAGAATCATAGTCACAATTGATGAATCGCATTAATTACAAGTACAAGACCCAGATATTGAATTCAAACCACTAAATAAAATCATCCATCAACCCGTCGACGCTTCGTCTACGCGTGAGAAAACAAGAGGACTTCGGCCCCTTACAGTTGGTGTGCATAGTTTTTATGTGATATCAGAAAAGTATTGAGCTCGGATTTTATTCACGACGATATTAAACCATATGCGAATTCATCATTGCTCCTAAAAGGTGTGTGAGACTATGGCATATACCAACTATCATTGAGCACCAAAGATGTGTATACGACGATATAAGTAGGGAGATGTACTGCACCCAAATATGTGTAGGCATAATGGAAAGCCATAATTTTGTTTGAGGATATTATTCCGATATGTTGAATGGTTTCGGAGAAATATGAAAATGTCTTTTTTGATTTTTGATTTCATGTTCCGTACTATTCGATTTGAAGAAAAAGTCTACCACGATTTTTTGTAGGAATAAATGAGATGAATCTTCTTGCGTTTCTGGTTTTTTTTGTGTCCAATAGTTTCTGAGAAATCTGAATTTTTTTATTTAATTTTTTTTTTCTATCTTTGAATCTTTAAAAAAAGATGGTTCAGGTATTTCAATGGCACCCATGAACCTCTATAATTGAGATGTTTCAACTTGTAATTTTTTCCAAAATAATTGTCAAATATTCATGTTTCCCGTTTATCGGCTATATCTCCCGTACTATTCAATTCAGAGAGAAAGTATTCAGAGATTTTTTGTAGAAACTGCCAGAGAAAAAATACATTTGCTCTCCTGGAAACTTTCGATATTTTCAGTTGTTTTCGAGAAAAATTTAATTGTTATAATTTCAAGACTCAATTTTCAGATTTTTTATTGTTTTTTTATTTTTCGGTGGAGTGAGAGAGAATCTGTTCAGAATACCTTGTAGCACCATTCGAGAGGTATGCGCAACATTTCGTTTATTTCCTTTTTCCCGTTAGTTTGAGAGATTTTCGAATTGAAGTCGGCCCATTCATTTCGGAAAATTCCCCTGGAAAATCCATTGGGAATTTTCCAATACCGCCCAGTTTCGATGTTCTTCCTGTATGGTTGACAAGCTATTCTGGCACCGAATATTAAATCGAAATAATCACCCATGCGACCTGTAGTCGAGAGAATTTTCAGAAAAATCACGGAAAAACCATCTTAGAATTTTTCGATGCCCTTCATATTTCAATGACAGGATATAGTTTTTTGTGAAACATAATGGCAAAGTTTTAAGACGATACGTCAAAGGGTTCCGGAGATATTTCAATTTATGATTGATACAGTGTACAGACAGATCACATACAAAATCAAAGTTGCTCAAAATTCGATGAGGATCAATTCCTCGGAGCAACTATAACTATATTTCGTTTAGTTTCCGAAATAGCATTCCACCAGAGACCGTATTATACTCCTCTATTAGTGTAGTGATATTAGATTTCAGCTTCATAAAAGTAGGGGACTGCGGTAACTTTTCACTGTACATGAGTGATGATGTTAGGAACAACATATGAAAAGTGACCAACCGTAAAGCGTTTGCTCAATTTATTATTCAACAAATAAGTTGCAAAATTACTTTGTTTATTGAATATCTTGATGAAATCATGATTTAAAAAAAATATCATACCGTAAGGATGCAGGATTTCACATGAGGAAGATTCAGTAAGTTTTTTTTCAAAGTGAAAACTGTAAACTGCAGTTTTTTTTTAATACGTTTGAAAATGTAAGGCGGCGACACTGAAGTGCATCTTTCGAGGAGCACGTAGCCACGAGCGCGCTTCACTTAATTTGTTATAACTTTTGATCTAATTGGTAAAATTCTGCTATCAATAACTCAAATGAAAGGAGAAAGGAGTACCTTACAAGATGTCATGTTTCCAAATGTGAATCCAAAAATGAGTAGAAATTGTACATATATAAATTTACGTCAAAGTAGAATTTTCTATAAAATCACTTAATGATCGGCCATCCTTTAAGTTTTCAAAATGAACATCTGAAATTTGTACAGTTTACTCTCAGAATGACACTTGAGGAGGTGTGTGAATGGAAAAAAAACTTAAAATTTTATTTAAAAAATGGGTGTTTCCTGTCATTTTATAAGTGTTATATTTTAAATTTTCTGGTCGCAAACGTCAAAACAGCATTTGTATTGTGATTCGGCGGGTAGAAGGTTCTTATCAAAGTGCGAGAATGATAAATGAATGGAAATTCGGCAGCAAATAACTTCGAATCGAGGTAACGTAAGTTACGTAAGGGACGTTAAAAAAAAGTTTTCGAGTGATCACTGCTCTGTTGTTGTTCAAATGCACCCCCGAATAATTTTTTCTATGGTTTTTCTACCGTGAACTACATACGAAAAATGTATACTGGCAGTACTAAGGGTAAAGTGAGTGGGAAGTCTGTTTTTATGTTACATTAATTAACAAATAGTATTACTTATTTGTTGAAAATTATTGATAAATTGCAATGAATGCAGTATTTATATTGACTCGACTTCAGTATATACTGGGGGATTTGATAGTCAATTCATAATTTCTTTGCACATATTTGGATTGAAAAACTCGGTCACATTCATGTATTCGAATGTATTTCCACATTGATATTATTAATTGTAAATTTTCCGTACTAATAACTACAATAATATAGAGAATATATATGCAACATATTTTTATTCATGGAATATTTGATACAAATTGAAGAAAAATATTAAAATCCCGACAGAAATCGAACAATATGAAAAATATGTGAAATAGTATGTATGTAAAAAAGAAAACAATATTTCCAATAAATTTATTAATATTCATATCATATTTATAATACTTCTTTAATAGTTCCATCATACGTCTGATTTATTGTTACATCCGACATGTGAATTTGGAATAAATTTAATCAATTATTTGTGAAAGTATTCACTCACCTCTATTTTGACACTGCCACTTGGCTAATGTTATCACTGCCACTTGGCTTATCACTTCAGCATGTATGCTGAAATGATCAATTCCCTCACTTCATGCAACTGACACACGTGATCCGATCGCACCAATGCTTCCGCGTTTCAAACAGATTGATTCTCGAAAACAATGTGCCCTGTATTGTGTGAGAACCCAGTTTCAAGCACTTGCTCCATTACGAATATAGAACACTTTTCAACTTTACAATCAATTTCATGTGGACTCTTCGATGTCAGGAGAATCAGATGTTAACAGTGCACGTGTTCACCACTTCAATGTAGCCTGCGCGGTTCGCAAACGACTCATTTGAATCTGCTTTTCATTAATTACTGGCGCAATTTCCGAAATCTGCGTCCATTTCAATTCAATGCAACAATGCAACAATGCAACCAAAGTTTCCACAATTCAACTACAATTTCAACGTCTGTTACAAACAAATTCAAACTGTTGAACTTCAAAAACTCTCCATTTTCCAAGGAGCAAATGCAAATGAATTGCACTATGTGGATTAATTTGCCAGATTCCGCCAGTGCGACGCCACTTACAAAGGTGCTTCAACTTCATGAGGAAAAACAATATACTGGGCAAGCTTTTCTCTCAAACACCTCAGTGGTTTTTTCCTGATGTTCTATTATTGCCCATCAAAAATCAAAATGACTTCCACGAAATTATTCCAACTTGGAATGAACACCGAACTGACAGACATTACGAGGACACGATCGATAGGGTATGGCAGGAGGGCTTTCTTCCAAAATTGATAGACTTCCACTGGCCACTGGGTTTGGTATAGAGGCTGAAATCGTTTCTCATGTGTGGGAAATGCCAAGGCAAGGTCGATAATTGTCTGTCGGATTCGAGAGCAATTGAGGCCGGAGTTCCTCAGGGGGCAAAATTGTCTCATGCTCTACGCTCTTCACAGGTCAGACATACCCAGGGGTGATTCCGTGAAGATTTTCGCTGATGATACAGCCTTACTTTCACCTTCAGCCGACCAACTGATGGGTGTCGTTCATTCGCAGAATACATGAGACGACCTCCAGCAGTGTAATATAGAATAAGAGTGAATCCTAACAAAATGCAGGCCATCTCGATGGGTCGTGAGAGACACAGCCCGGAGAGATGAGTTGCTGTCTCTGGAAAGGAGATAAATCGGTTGGAGAAGGTCAAGTACCTCGGAGTCACGGTGGACTTACCTGGAGGCCACACGTTGAATTGATTAAAAGTAAAATCCTTGAGAATAGCGTATCAGTCTATCCGTTAGTAAACAGAGGAAGTGAACTTTCCCTGAAAAATGAAGTTATGATCTACAAAATTATGTTCGGACCTGTAATTTTGTATGTCTCAGCCGCCTGTGGCCAGACCTGCTGAACGAGCATTTTTGTCCTGGAACGGGCGCAAATGAAAGTTCTGCGTATAATAACGAATGCTCCGTGGTACGTGCGGAACGAAGTAGCTATCATCAGAAAACGAAATCAGAGCGTATTTGATTGCGATGATCCTCTTGTGAAGAAAGCCACTAACTACAATATAGTCGATCTCGCGCGCTTTTAACGTCCCAGGCGCTCTCTGAAGTGATGGGCTATTTATTCATCCATACAGGGTAGTGGAAGCTGCATCTCCTATATGAATTAATATTTTCAAAACTTTTGGATCAAAGTTCTTTCTCGATCATTTTTGGAAATCGCTACCATGGCAAGGCGTGAAGATTCTTCTCTAGTCCTTGTCCAGTCAAAATTCAAATTTTGTGAATGGCTGTTGCATACTTGTTTTTATGTTGAAAGAGTGAGAACCTTCAAGTTACACTCAAATATAATGGTGATAATGGACCCTGAAATTATGAGAACAAGTCTGATAGATATATGTGCAAAATCGCTTATCTGCATATTTACCGGTAGCGCGCTCGCTACATGGGCTAGGTCAGGTGAGCGAACAACAGAAATAACATAATTTTGATATTTGTGACGTCAGTACTCAATTATAAATAATTCAGCATATGCAATGGGAAACTTGAAATGTCAAAAACAGTATTTCAACGTCATTTATCCTTTGAGTACCAATCATAAGTAACGTTATTTGAAGACCATAAACTACAATTCAGAATCGAACAAGATAGCTATCCCGCGGATAAAAATCATGGAAGAATATTCGTACCGGCTGGAGTTGCCTATAGATAATTTGAGACTATCTATAATATTCTGAATGCATTGAATTCTTCATAAACAGAACTGAATTCTGAAATACCCCACAAATATTTTTTTTTTCTGCGAAAGTAAGTAAATATATTATATATATATATTGTGATGAAATGATGATATATCAAATAAATTGTTATTATAAAATGTTGATTGCTTATAATTTCTGTTCGTAGTTGGGAACCAAATTGTTATGGAATGTGATTTGTAAAAATAATATGTTGTTGTTGATTTTTTATCCCTCTTGGGTTCAAATTGATATGATAGATACATTATTTTCACCCTGTATAATATATTGCAATGTAATAATAATTGCTAGCTGACGTCACTGTTTTCTCGTCACGTTGCTGCCAATTGTTATCACTTTTCTTACCACGACTAAACTCAGTTGGTACGCCTTTTGTCTCAGATAGCCGGTTCAGGCAATAGAGACACTGCTTGATGTCAAATTCAACCTATTCAATGTTTACAAGTACGATTGCAGATTATTGTGGAAAACATACGGGAAAATGTCGAAAAACAATTATTTTTTTTATTCAGGAAAACTTATATTAACCTGGCCTACAATAGATAACTTATACCATGGTCATTCTACAAATATTCGAAGACAATCATGAGGAACGGTGATGAATATAAATTACACAACCTCACTTTTACTTTGAAGGTTGAAGTTCTTTAATAGTTCAATATTAAAGTGAAATAGAGTTCTTCTGGTATGATACGAGTTATTTGTGAGGTTATTCAGTTTGTGATGTGCACTAGAAAAGTTTATACCTGACGCTGGAACTGTCGCTGTTACAATATACACCAAGGAATTGAATCCTCCTCAACGTACTGCTCTCAGACACTCCAATACCAAAAAGGAACCATACAAATCCAGAAATAAGCTTTGAAATAGTTTCATATGGAGTACATGAAAGGTAATCTCGTTTGCTGCTATTTATTTTTATTGAAATTCTCCTGAAGTTGAGTTGATTGGGTTCCAATGAAGAAACTACCTTATATTCATGAAGTTCTTGAATTTTTTCTTTTTCTGAAGGACGAACGTGGCGTCCTTTTCAAAAGTGTTTTCAATCTCCCCGTGGCTTTGTTTTCTGTCACCTGGATACCATTTCTCCCTTTTTCCATATCATTTGAATTTTCAAATTCGCGCACTTTGTTGTCACATTTTTACTCTTTGTGTTATTTGTTAAAACTTATTAACTAAAATATTTTTCTTTTCTTACAAACTATGTACAATATTCATTGATAATTGTCTCTGACACTTTTCCGTTCTTATTTTCTCACAATTTCAAATCTTACATCTGACCATACTGTTCCCTGATTGGCTATTGTCATCAAGAAGTTTGTTGTTCTCCCATTGGCTATTTTTAGTTAGGTACAATTTCATATACTGTATGTTTCAAGCTTATAATTTTGTTGATCATATTGTATTCAGGATGATTTTGTAAATCTAGACCTTTTTGTTATCTTTTGAGCAATTATAGGTTGTAATGATTTCGACAATGTATGAAAATGATTGCATTATAGTATTTGTATGTTTTTTATCTATCAATATCGTACAGAGGCTTCATAAAAGGAATAGAATCTTAAAAATATGTAAGAACAATATCTCTTAAACCACTAACTAGTAAGTAATTATTATTTTTGTGGGTTTTTTATTGAAATTATTTCTTTTTTCCTTTTAAAATAAATTTCTGGTCTTTCATGACATAACGATATATATATATATATATATATATATATATATATATATATATATATATATATATATATATATATATATATATATATATATATATATATATATATATATATATATATATATATTTATATATATATATTTTATATAATATATATATTGTCATTATCGTTGTTTTTTTCAGGAGAAGTCAGACAATTCGAAAAAAACATCACTCTCAATCTACAACTTTATTGCCCTGAAGAAGGCAAAATTCCTCGTCGAAACGTTGGCTATAAAATTGTAGATTGAGAGTGTTGTTTTTCTCAAATTGTCCGACTGCTCGTGAAAAAAACTACGATAATAAATCCTCTGGACGTGAGAACCTAACATATATATTGTTATGTTTAGAAGTACGTGTTAGATGTTCAAAGAGATAAAATTAAAATTATTAATTGAAAAAGCACATAAATAAAAGAATATTCATATAGTAATTTATGCTATTTTATTTTACAGTTATTCCGAAGATTTTACCGTTTTTTCTGAAACTATATATAATATTAGTCTTACCTATGTTTGAAATATACATGTTTTCAACATTACATGTTGAAGTTAGAACATTCTGTATATCAAATTAGATCTGAATATAATAGCCAATGAAATGCCAGGAAAGATCTTGATGCAAAATTATGAATATTGAAAATATGAAAAGTGGGAAACGTCAAAAATTATTTTTTATATATCATGTTTATAGTATGTAAGATATTTAGAAACTATTCGTGAATAAAAACTGTCAAATAAACGAAAATAATGAAAAGTGCAACAAAAAAGGGCGTGTAAATCTAAAATTCGAGAAGAAAACAAAGGATGTGTGGTATCAAGGGAAAAGAATGAACAAGCTAGGAGATTGAAAAAAAAAATTACAATTTTGGAAGAACCAACTCACTAAATTGGAATTTGAAAAATCAATCATATTTTTGTTACAAAAACAGTTATTTGCCAATTCAACAGAAGGAAATACTAGAAACAACTGTAGCTGATAAAAACCCCAGATACAGAACGAATCTTACCTCTTCAATTGAGACATATACCAGTACGAGGGCGAAGTCACAATCGACAAGGGGGCTGCAGATTGGACCGGCAATTTCCAGGAACGGGAGAGCGATCCGAAATACTGAACAGTTCCGTTTCAAGAAGGCACAGGTACTTTGAACCATGAAAAGTTACTAAACTAAGTGCATTTCGAAAATAAACTGTTTTTAAGAACCCTTTCGATAGAACACTTTCAGGAATTAGTATATAGATCACATAACCTACAGAAATAGGTTACATTTCAGTTTTTATTATCACTTCAATTTCACCTTTCATGTATATTTTGCTATGAATTTGAGATAATTATCGCAGAATAGGTAGCAGTAAGTCTTCCTGAATAAAAGAAATTATTATTTTGATGAATTTCTGCTTTATTTTCAATGATTGATCATAACAATTTTGCCATTTTCTGAAACTAACATAAAGAACTACTAGAGATCTCTACAGTAGAACTGACACCTGAGATTCCATAGGCGTACCGATTGAGTTAGCTGAGCTGAAGAAAACAAGGTAAAAGAATCAACGGGAAAAAGGTAAAATACATATCCAGACATTTGAAATATTCATATGGGTATTTATTTATCAACATATTGAATTGAATTGAGGAGAAAAAAGCCAAAATATTTGAATATAGTAAAAATTTTAGTTAGATAAAAAATTATTTTTTTTGTTATGATTTCTGATATTGAAAATAAATATATAAATAAATGAAAATAATAAAATTAAAACACAACCACAATCACCCCAACATAACAATATATATATTAATATATATTAATATATATATATATATATATATATATATATATAACACACCATGGCCTTGAACCATAACCCAGATTATGACAATGTGAGTATCTTGGAACATGAATCAAATTTAAAAAAGAGAACTTTTCTCGAAATGACACATATTTTCAAAGAACCAAATTCAATGAATTCGAGAACAGGCATTGATAATCTCAGCATAATCCATTCATATTCACTCAGTCGTTCTCCTTATGAGATAGACCACAATTCAATTCATCAATTTTATTATATTTCTTTGAAGATATAAAAAGATATTTTAACAAATGGATGAAATGGAAAACTGAAAAACTAAAGGTGTGATTGGGTGTCCTCTTGCTCATAGAAGAGGACGAATGCTCCTCCACTTATAAGGGATTTTGGGGATATCGGTGATACTCTGGAGTCATTGTACTTGTACCATGTGCCTGCATAAGGGTGCCTGCAGTAAGCCGTGTAGTGTCCGCTATAGATTGTTTCACTATGGTTGGACACAGCATATAAGTTGTAATGACACGGTGTTACGTTATCTGCTGCAAAATTTCTCAAATCTAATCCTTCGAGAGGAAAGTCAATGGTGGCATTTAGTTTTTCCATAAATCTCCCCATCGGCGAGAATCGTTTCAAGTGAATTACTAATATTTTGAGGAACTTATGTATGGATAATGACTTTGTGCATTTTACCATTTCCTTACCACAAGTTGGTTTTTCTTCGCCGTCTAAAATTTCTTCCCTGGTAAACGAGTCTAAACATTGTGAAAGACTGAGCTGGCCAGTATTCTGTGGAATATGAAGTGAAAGGTCCCAGAAGGGGTCAAAAGATACAGAACAATAGCCGCATGAAGTACAATTCAACGATGATTTCAGTTGACCAACAAAATTATCAACAATTTTCGAGTTATCCATTCTAAGATATCTTCACCAAGACTCCTGTGTCTTTTCATGGTCACTCAATATTTCATCGATTTCTTTCAAGGTAGGTTTGGGCTTTTCTGTCACTCTGTTCACATCTTCATGAAGACCTTCCAGTAAATATCTGAGAAATTCTTGAGCGTCCTGTTGAGCGTACCCCATGAAACGAGGTGCAAATTTCTGTATCTGGCTTTTGAAGGTAACAGTATTTACCACCTTATCAGATGAATCTTCCGACCAAAGATCTTTTATCACTAACGCGAATTGTTTTATCGAAGCACCCTTCATATTTGATATGCTTGTGTTGATATCCCTCATATACTCGTCTTTTCGCAGATTCTCGAGCAACCATTTGGTATTCGATAAACATTGTATAATGCTGTTCATGAAACAGGTATTTCCAATATTTCTCAGACCATTCAGACCAGGAATTTTGGCATTTCCGTGTACTAGGGAGTTGATGGTGTTATAACTAACAGAGCTGTGCTCTCTGATACGATGATTTTTACTGGCACTGGATCTGTGTGGAAGGGAGATGACGCTGTTCAATGAAGAATTACATGGAGATATGGAAGGTCGTGTTGATTTTGACAAGTCATCATCAAGAACTGAACCAAGGGATTCATATGAACTCTCCATAGGAAAAATCGTCCTTTGAGGATTCGAAAATAATTCATTCAGTTGACGTGATGGAGGTATAGTTCCCAAAACAGAAGCCGCATTACCCCTCTGGATCGCAATGCTGATTCTTTGGATCAAAAATGAAGTTGCTCTCCTATCATTGGTCACTTCTGTTATTCGTCTTCCTATGTCTCCAATGAATTCAAAAGCATTGGGACCGAATACTCCAAAAGTCTCAACGGCAACAGGATAAAAAATATAAAGTTGTTGTAAATTTTCTTTTTTTTTTTCTTTTAATTTTCTCCCCATTTACTGCGGCTGCTCCGTGACACTTGGAGGAAGCAACTACGTGTGAAGTGGCAACCGTGTCAACGCAGGTAGTATCCCAAACAGCTGGTTTTCCGAACTTCCATGGAATAAGTGTCATGCCGTCGGAGCGGTTACCATCGTCTCTGCTGACACCTGTAGGCTCTAAGATCGAAGGGATATTGGCTGTTGTTAATGCACGTTTCAGTAAATCATTGACTGCGTGATGACGGGATTGACGACCTGCGCTGAATTTACAGCTCAAACCATGGGTTCCTTTTTCATCTACAAGTGCACCACATTTGCACGTGTGAGGGACACAAATAGAAGAACCTAGTCGTAGTCCTATGGAAATTCTGAAAGATTCATTATCTAAAAGAGACCCAAGTGAAGCGGCAGGTAGAGCATTGAGCCAAGCTCCTGAATGGTGGGAAGTAACTGCTTTGATTCGAGCTTTTTCTTTTGCGGATATAGCTGAAACAAGCAAATCCTTAGCAACCATTTCGATGAGTGGGCGATCCCAAGCTCTTTGGAACTTTTCCATTAGTTCAGGTAATTGAGAATTAGTTTTGGAAATCCACTCCTGCTCTCCTTCCACGAAGAGATGGTTGGGTACGTTTGAGAATGAATCGGGTAAGATCATATAGACTAATTGAAAAACACTACTGAAAGTTGACAAATAAGTTGGAAGTTTAAGAGAGGAAGCCAAGCGTATTTCTAAGCCTCCTTTGTCGACAGGTAGTGTTGCTTGACGCCAAGTATTGTCTTGCATATGATTATTCGTTATTTCTTCCAATGTTTTTCGCAAAATAGAATCGAATTCCAGGAGTTGCTCTTCACTGTGCCATGTCGGGCTGCATCTCATAATATATGTTAACTTTGGAATTGCCAAACTGTTTTTCAGAATGAAAAATGCAATGTGTGTTGGAATATCACTCATTCTAGAAGCAATGAGTGACAGAGCCTTCTGTTTTTTTATGAGGCATACAGGAAGTGCTTCATCAGATAGCGGAGCGCCAAGCAGAATCCAGTTGGGTTTTTCCTGGAACGTGATTCCTGGTACAAGGGATGTGAACTTCAACAATTCGTCTGGTTTCAAAGTGCTCAAAGAAAACAATCCGCATTTATTAAAATTCAATTCTAAACCTACAGCCTTGGAAGTGGAAATGACAGTGCGTAAGTTATCAAGCACTGAATCGATATCTCCTCCGATAGAGCCATCATCCAAATACCAACAATTAAAATCACAATCCAATGATTTGGTTAATTTTTCGATTGCTAAACGAAATAACGCTGGGCCTAGAGGATCTTCCTGTTGAACTCCTCTTTCAGACATGATCAGGCTATCACCGAAAGATAGAAAAGTTTCATTTTTGGTAACACTGGTTAAGGAAGGGAAAGAGATTGGGGATCATATTCTTGATTTGGTCTAATAAGATGTTGTGGTGGATCGAATTAAAAGCGTTCTTGAAGTCTAATTTCAAAAATATTTTGGATGATGGGTTTGGGTGATAATTGATAAATTGTCGAGCAGCATGAGTACCAGCTTCACAACCGCCAGGTGTACCAAAACCAAATTGAATAGGACGAAATAGTTTGCCCAGTCGATCCCGTACGTCTAAGCATCCAAGTTTAGCAACCAAATGACGATAAAATAATCCAATTGCGATTGGTCGGATTCCACCAGTTTTCTTCTTCAGAGCACAAAGTGTAGCTCCATACAAAATAGGACAGATGTCTGGATTAACTTCACCTGCTAGCATAAAGTTACATAAGGATGTTATTGATGATGAAAGCTTATTTTTCGAAAATCCTGAACTGTGGCTCAACAAGTCTTGAATGTGAGATGGCCTGAGAGAATCCAATCCACCAGAAGATCCGACACGGAATGATTTGATTGTTTTCATTACATCAGACTCTGTAACTTGGAGGGCTTCATCGTCTGGAGCAGATATATTGCATTGGTTAGAAGCAACGAGGTGTTTTGATTGCAGTTCTGAAAGTGTTGAAGAGTCAAAATTAGCAACAGTGTCACTTGAGCTCATTATTCGAATGGCTCTTGGTTAAATTTTGGATATTTGAGAAATTGTTCTTGAATGGCGTATAAGAGGTGATTGAATTTGATGGGTTGTTGATATTTTTCTTTATCAAAGTAGCAAGAGAATGATTATGTTTATGAATATCATGAGGAATGTTGAAAGTTCTATAAGCAAACATAAACAAATTTACCCAAGCTGCTATTGTGTTAGTTTTGATACACTCGTCAATTACTCTGCTCAAAGATAATGCTGCAGATATTCTTGCTGCTTTGGGTACTCTCTTAATAATGATAGAATTCCTCTTGAAGTTTGACAGTTGAATTTGAATTTCTTTAATAGACTTCAAATCATCATAATTTTCAATTTCCGACTCCTTTAATAAATCGTAATCAGGATTTGATGAAGTACGATGTTTGTGCACTCGTCCAGTATGGATATTCAACCCTTTCTTGGTTTTGAAAGATCTTTCACAAATAATACAAGAAGTGTTTGAATCACTGTTGCTCGAATTTTTTGAATTATCCTGCTGCATTTCTTCAGTTATTGGAACTATATTGAGAACATTAAGTATATTGAATTTTTCTTGGTGTCAGCACGAATAAAAGTCAGATGAATTGTCAAGTCTTGGCTGTCAAATTCCAATCTCATAATGATTCGAAAAGTACTTCAAAACCAGAATACCTGGATCTAACTGCCAAATCCGAACCAGGAATCTTCAAACAGCAACCTGGAGCCTCCTTAATAATTAAATCATTAAAACTTCACCACAAAATTGATGTTAAAACTCAGATGTAAAACCTTCGACCATGTATGTTAAAAATAATTAACCAAGAGATCCCGAAGCACTTACCCCCAATCATTTTCTTATTGGATACGAACACACATAGGGCCCACCAGGAGATTTTGATTCTGGAATCAACATGAAAAAGGAATGGAGGAAATCACAAATGCTTGCAAACGCATTTTGAAAACGCTGGGTAAAAGAGTATTTACCTACATTAAATAAACGAAAAAAGTGGACTGATAACCAAGAACCAATAAAACCTGACGATATTGTGATCATTGTTGATGAGAACTCACCACGAAATAACTGGCTAATGGGGAAAGTAGTGACAGTCTACCCGGGTCCAGATGGACGTGTACGCGTGGCAGATGTGAAGACAACAAAGAACACATACAAGAAACCCGTTTCGAAATTATGCAAGTTAGAAGTGAAAGCAGTATTAGAAGATGAAGAATGAAGTTCTTCACTGGGGGGAGAATGTTCCACACTATTATGTTCAGATCAAGGGATCACCTTGTATATTATTTTATCTATTTTGTACTGATTTTAGTTACTATGGTTTTGAAATATGAGATGAAATTTGACTGTAATTTGGAAATAGTTGTCAACTATATGTTCTTGTTTTGCATATTGAATCTCAAAGTAAAACTGAGTTATTAAATACAAAGTTGGGTTCAGTATAAAACCCACACATTGTTTGGTCCTGTCACGGTCGCCACAAACAATGTTTCCTATGTAATTCCCCTTATGAGACATACCAAAATCGTTTCAATTAACATTAAGGTGGTACCCTTGATGGGTTGATGGTATTATTTTTCACCTCATTGTATGTTGGCAACAAGTCTGATATCTATTTCTCATACTTGTCAATAGTCAACTTCATTTATACTTCAATTGTCAGTCATCTGTCACCACTTCTTCTTGAATCCAACATGACCTCCATAAGAGCCCATTCGGAATTTTAAAATGTTTTCACACTTATGTTTAAGTAATCTTGATCAATTTTAATCAAAGTTTCAACTATATATAACTATACCAAGAGTGTTGTCTGTTGTGACATGTTATTTTATAAATTGCTGCAAGTGAAAGGGTTTAACCTCACTTTCGTAAGTAAACATATGCCTATTTACTTTTCAAATCTAATAATGTTCCATTTTAATTCATTGTAGAGTTCCTGATGAAGAGACAATAAATGACTCGAAAGCTTGAATAGAAAAAAGAGTTCACTTTAATTTCCATACCCTTGTTGACTGCATACCCGAATTTAAAAAGGATTCTTCTTTAACTTAGTAACTTAGACAGTCGTCTAACCTTCACATCTTTATATATATATATATATATATATATATATATATATATATATATATAATATATATATATATATATATATATATATATATATATATATATAAATATATATATATATATATATATATATATATATATATATATATATATATATATATATATATATATATATATATATACGGTATAAGTGTGCCTCCGGCCTTGTTAATTTTGAGGTTCACTGAGACTCCGATGTCACCGAGCCTCCGATATACGGTCGCCCGGTAACCACCCTTTGAAAAATGTCGCATACGACATGTAACATAGTAACAAACACTTTACCACAAAAATATGGAGGAGTCCAAGTTGCCCGATTTTTGATAGCCATTTAAAATTAAGTGCAGTCCCTCGCCGCTGAAGTGCGCTGCTTATATACTTTGTTTATGTTATAGTGTTTGAAACGTATACTTTCGAAGGTCACTGGGCTTCCCCCAATTTGGCAACACAGGGGATGCACACAAATACCATTCATTTTAGATTGTCATCAAGAAACATGTATTCTTTCCGCGCACGAACGAAATAAATTGTGGAAGCTGCAATTGCCTCCCAAATATTTTGAATGAGTCTGGCAAATACTTTTTTCTCATTGATTCCGCAATTTATATTACTGCGATTACGTCAAGATTTATTCGGGAGTCCACTGAAATATTGCGATATTTCACCATTTCAGAAAAGGTACTTTTACAATGTTATACACAAATCACTCAAACAATTTCTCATGCAAGATTCAACAAAAGGACACCAAACTTCCGCTATCGTCTCAAGCAAAAAAAAATAATTTGTTTCTTTCATTCAATGAAAACAATCTTCATATAGAATCCTTACTTGAACATATTCTCGTGTGAGTTGAGTATTTTGTGAACCTGAAAAACGCTTGCATTGTTTTCCACATATCAGAAAATCTATATTCTCGTAATGTGTCTTGTATTTGATTTGTATTATTCAGTTTCGGTTATTATATTGTGTACCACGAAAGTTACTGAATGAGGTTGCTTAGAATGGATTATTAATTAACTGAATGTAGGAATCTGGGGTATTCCAAGATTCAAGATTACAGATGAATCATGAAAAATTTTCAGGTAAACGACTCAAATGAATTCAATTTTAATCAGAACATGCTACTGTTCAAGGGTACAAAAAAAGGATGGAATTTTTTGGGTGTGTGACACAAGTTATGTTATAAAATCAGTAGCCCATTGTTTTAGAAATATACCAATAAAAATAGTCAACAGAACATATACATATAGACACTAATGAATTGAAATAATCTATACATATATAATTACATGTCCTGACTGACTGATTCACTAACGCCCAGACCAAATAACTCAACACAAAGAGCTGAAATTTTGATAGCGTATTCCTATGATGTCATAAGTATATAACCACTTAGAAGTTTTTTTCAATACTCCACTCCTAAAGGGGTGAAAATCAAACTACCGTTAGTTTTGAAGTAAGAGTCATGGAAACTGCTACTTTTGGCCGTTTCTTCTCAAATAACGAAACACGTATTTTTAGATTATTGGAAATTCAACCCTAAAGGGGTAAAAGGGTTGAATGGGGTTCGAAAGTTTGTACTGGAGTACCCTTAGTTTTCGACTTTGGTTCATAAAAATTGGTATTTGCAGTCTTTGTTACAATAAAAAAATATGTATTTCAGTGTCTTCAGCAATGCAAACCCTAAAGGGGTCAAATGGGGGGTGAAACATTTTAAGTTAGGATCATGAAAATGGATATTTGAGGTCTTTTTACATATGAAGACATTTGTTTTCCAGTGTTTTTAGAAATTCAACTACTAAAGGGGCGAAATGGGGGCTGAAAATGTTTATTAGGGTTCCGTGAGTTTTTATGTTAGAATAATGAAAATTGGTGTTTTGGCTCTCTGTCACGAATAAATAAATCGTGTTAAACTTTATTCAAGATGCCATATCTACAGGGGTGGAAAGGGATTAGTGAATTTGTAATAGTCGTCACAAAGCATTACTTCCGCTGTCAAATCAATTATGCCACCCAAACGAGATAACGGGATAACAGGATAACGGGAAACGAAATCACGGAATAGCCTGAGCCATAAGCTAGATGAAAACATATGGAAAAATGCTAGTTGATAATAATATAACAATACAATAATATATTTTAGGAAGAAAACCTTATAAGTGAGAGTTCTAAATGGTACAGAAAATCGAATGGAAGAGGAACATTCTTTCACATATCTTGAAAACTACTCAAAATTATTCATTTATATTACCGAAGAAAATTATTCACTGTGTTATTGAGGATTTGAAAGAATAGGAAATAATGAAATTGAATAGAAATCATTATGCTCAATGAATAGTATATTCAATTCTTCTTCAAAGGAAACTAAGGAAAATAGATCCAAATAAACTGGGGTACCATTAAAAACACATTTTCGAAATTGAAAGTGGGTATCGAGAAGTTTTTTTTTTTTCATAATGAAATGATAAGTAATATCAATATATATTACTGAATCCTCAATCAATATTTCCACAAATAAAAATCTTTTCCAAACCATGCGCTATGGGATAATATTTTTTTTCCTTTTATAACATATGTTGTTTAGGAAAAATCCGTGTATCAAACTCGATCGATTCGGGAAGACATTCTAAAAAAGTCGTATTTTTCGATTTTTTTAACAAAAAACAGGAAAAAAATAAAAACGGTTCTAGTTTTTTGGAAAAAGCTCAAAAACTATCGATTATCGGGAAAATTAAATAAAAAAATTCCTGTGATAATGTTACTCTCGCAACTCTATCCCAATTATTAATGATTTTAATTCAACGATGAATTAAAACAAGGCTTCGCGTGGGCGTTACGCTGGACTACAGCACCTCTCGTGAGAGCAATTCACATAACATATTTTTTATATTATTAAATATGAATTTAAAAATTCAAAAAAATTATTGTATCATTGGAAAAATGTGATTTTGGGATTTTTTTTTTCATTCAATTTTGATAATGTAAGGCTATTGTTATTTGAGTAGTTTTTTTGGAACCGCCGATTTCATTAAAAACCGAATAATTGTTCACAGAAAGACTCCATGATTTCTTGCTTCCTGAAGCACATTTTACAGTGTACTCAATAATATCACGCCATAAAATTGTTTAAAAGTTAATTAGTTTGGTAATTATAAATTTCTAAAGATAACAAAATATGAGAAACACACACAGTTTGTGGTATATGGTTGTTTTTGTTATTTTTTGTACTACTAAAAAAAATTAACGCCAATCAAAGTTTGTTTATAACTAATTGTTAACTAAATAAAGAATTATTAATACAAAAATAATATTTTTTCCTATTAGGTGGAGAATAACCAATTCCGCATTTTGGAAGAAAAAGAATTCTAAATATATTATTTAAATAATGAGAAAATGAAAAGAAACAATTCTAAAAATAATATAATAAACGTTGTAAAATGCCTTTGTCAGATATAAAACTGATAATAATGTGGAATATCAAAAAAAATACAATGTTTATTCGATATCTCATATTTTGTTACCTTTAGAAATTTATAATTAACAAAATAATAAATTTTTCATCAATTTCTGCATGATGTCATTGAGTACACTTGTGAAATGTGCTCCAGAAAGCAAAAAAAAATATGGAGTCATTCTCTAAACAATTATTCGGTTTTTATAAAAACGGTGATACCCACAAAACTACTTAATTAACAATAGCCTCCAATTATCAAAATTCAATGAAAACAAAATAACGAAATTATATTCTTGCAGGTGTTCAGCTGATACTTTGATTTCTTGGAATTTTTAAATTTATATTTGATAGTATAAAAAATATTGTATTTGAATTGCTCTCTCGAGAGGTGCTGTACTCCTGCCGTAACGTCCGCGCGTAGCCCTATTTTCAACGTTGAATCAAAATTATAAATAATTGATATATATTTCCGGGACAAAATTTTTCATAGTAAATAGTCTCGTCTTCAAGAATCTGTTTTTTTATTTCATCTATCATCAAGAGCTCTTGAGTTACTACCAAAAAACTAAGGCTATTTTTATTTTTTGTTTTGTGTTAAAAAAGTAGCACATTTTCGTCAGAATGACATCCCGAATCGAATGAGTCATCGCTCATATATTCAGAAGGCTTGGAACTATTTTTCGCAGGAAACTCACTTCTCTACTAGACTATGATGACATGAGTAACCACTATGAAGGTTTTTTGATACTTCATCCCCAAAGGGATGAAAATGAAAATACCGTTAGTTTTGAAGTTAAAGTCATGGAAATCTCTCCAAATCTAAATAATTCATTTATTGATACTCAGAATCAACCTTCAATGGTATAGTCTGGATCGCACTATTTAATGAGGAAGTGTATGATATGAGCATTGCAGTTTGACTATGAGTTCAAATATTAGGTATGTATTGAGAGCGAAAATACATTTTTGTTCGAGAGGCGCCATTCGCAGTGGATCGCTACAATCACTCAAAAGCAGTTATGTCACTTTTTCTCGAAATGCAACACATAAATATAACTGTTCACTAGTGGCGGCTATTTACCAACTAATTGCTATCGACGGCGCGCGTTTTTATGATGTTATTGCGAGCAAGTGTTGAAAGTATAAATTTCAACAATTTTCTTTACGATTTTTATTATTTACAAATATAGTATAACATTCAAATGTTTTTTTGAATTTCATTGACATTAATATTTATTATACAATCTGAACAACTAGAAATATTCCTTCTGCACTTCCTATGTTTTTTTTGTCATTTAGTATTCTTCTAGGAGGGATGGAATGAACAGTAGTGGCCGCCTTCAAAAGAAGGATTTAGGCAATATTTTACTAATTATCCAGCGAATCCCCAATTGAATTTAGTATTTAAAATTTCCATCGCCTGTGTCTTTTGATAGTACTTAAGTTTGTACTTTTTTTTACCAGTAAAGTGACCAAAGACCGGCGAAAACAGTGACCAGTATAGAGCTTTGGATCTGTCAGTTTCAAGAACTCTCCTGGTATTTTACTGATGTATAGATACTGGATTTTTGGTAAATTTCGATAAAAAATAAAATAAGAGTGGTCAACTGTACTGAAAGATCGTGGGACGTTGGAATTTGAATCGGGAATTTTTACTATTAATGAAGACTAATAAGCCCAAAATATACCCAATATAGTTTACTGCTTTCATCATGGAATACTTATTGTCTAGTATAATTTTTAGGAACTCTTCTAAGCCACTATTCCTTGAATATTTTCAGAATGATTGAAGGTAGATTATAAATTCTCGTTATACGATACTACTGAAATAAATTTCATTTCAGAGTATGAAGCAAAATTCAAACTTTCTACTACCGGATAAACTTTTCAACAGGCCGCGTGATTTGTTATCATGCTGTGGAATTGAACATTGACTGAAAAATTGGCAACAGTGTCAGGAGGCCCAGTAAATACACAATAGCTTCAAAAGGAGGCCAGGTTACATAAACTCCCAAAAAACGTATGTAACATATACAGAGGAGGCTAACTAGCCTGAGATAGTGGCGGAGGCTGAGTGGGCTATTAACTGTTTGCTTTGTATAAACACGTGGATGCTTGGTGGGCCAAGTATGAAACGGAAGCCGAGTTGGTCTATATATATATATATATATATATATATATATATATATATATATATATATATATAGCACGATTCCAATTAAAGTTTGTATGTGTGGATTTTCGAGGTCGGAGACCATGTTTTTTAGAAAAATGCACGAATCCAAGATGCCGCCTCTAGGATAGCGACAAATTTTGTGATAATACCCCGATTCCATGAAAAATTGGTTTGTGATTTTAAATTTTTGTCAGAACTCAATGAGAGGAAGAATATCATGAATGACTAAACCGATTTGAATTGAAATGAATGAAAAAAAAATCAATAAAAACTTTTATACTCATGCATCATGAAGGAAAAATAATGTATTCAATTGTTTGACATAGGTTATTCTGTGAGTAGCAGATTCAGAAGCTTGGGCGGTGAGTCTGATATCTGCTGGTAGAGCGAATGAAGTCCTGTGTAGGGTGGCAGGTTGAGGAAGTGCTTGTGAAAAAGTTTTTTTGCGAGGCAATATTTTGAATCTGCTACTCACAGAATAACTTAGTTCAAACAATTTAAGAATGATTTTTTTCTTCTTAGTGCAGTAGTATAAAAGTTCGTCTTGAAAATGTTTTCTCAGTATTTTTTTCCTGTTGTAAGAGTTGATATTCAATCATCGACCATTGCTTCCTTCTCTGCATTTCTGTATGACTCATCACTCATCACTGAATCTACATATTCAGGACCTCCAGTTCCAAATCTTTTTTCAATCTATTTTCATTTTATCGAATTCCAGTTCTTTCATAACAAGTCTTCTTTCAATTCCTCTTCATCCGTTTATTTGCTTTCAGCTCAATTTATAGATTTTTTGGTATTGCTTGCTAACGATTCCTTGAATTCCTTAGATATCAATTCCTAGATTGGATTCCCTAGTCTTCGGAATATTCCGCTCGATAGAACTGCATTTGCAATATACGCGTTTGAATTTTCAAGAAAAGTTTTCTGTTTGTATTTAATTCAAAGTTGTTTTCTTTGAAATATTTTGCCAAGTCTATTTCAGTCAGAATATAAAACTCAATAATCTACCTGTCATCCAAATAACGATATACTGTATGCAGAAAATCACATGAAAATTGAATTCCATAACAATGAGCGACTGATCCAGAACCGGCGCTATTCTCCTATTTACACTTCGTATTTTTAGTGTTCATCGCGCCAATTCTCCACCATAATTATAAATCATATATAATTTTCCAAACTTTCACCTGAATTATTCTCACATGAACTCATATTGGTCCAACATATGGTAGGAATTCGACAAAAATATTGTGCCTCTTGAGAATCACTAAATACACCCAAGAAGCGATACATAAAAAAAAATCTTAATAGTTGAAAGTGAGTGACCATTTGAGGTTTCCACGTGTTCTATGGATGAATGTGCATGATGAATTCTGTTTTTTTTTTCAGAAACATACTTCACACCTGTTACACTTTTTCTGGTGCCAGCTATCTTGAGCTTTTTTGCAAGATCACTGGCAAGACCATATATGACAGTAAGTATTTCTGAGTATCGATTAAATAAAAATTGATGTTAATCAGGTTATTCCGTTTGGGCATGAAGAAATGAAATAACCGATGAAAAATCATTTTGTACACAAGCTTCTATTTGCAAATTGTACTAAAACATATAAAATAAGTTTAAGTCATCGCTGACAATGATTTAATAGTTTTTTGTTGAATTATTCGGTATCAAAAAGCTTGTGGCGCGAAGTCTTCATGAAAGTAGGTGAGTAAGTAAGAATTTCGAGTATTCAATTTTCACAAAATATTCATGAAAGTAGGTACCAAACAATTTCATTGGACAATGATTGGTTGGTAAGTAACAACTTGACGAAGTATTAATTTTATTACATTTCGCGCGACAATCTTTCTGAAACCAAATAATCACACAAAAAATTAGTAAATCATTATCAGCGATGACTTAAACTCATTTTATACATTTTAGTACACGGCTTGAATGGAAGATTGTCTTCAGAAAGGTTTTTCATTAGTTATTTCATTTTGTGCTTTTGAGTTAGTTCGCCTTAATCAGTTCAGTTCTGGTAGAGTATCGTTATCACAAGGTCTCTCCCCTGTAAGTTTTGAGCTGAAAGAAATCATGATTTTTGACACCAAAAACTCCCAGACACAAATATAAATGAAATCTGACCATAATCAAAATGTTTATTTAATTTTCACAAGCTTCAGTTTCACTTATCAGTTAGTTCGTTAGTTAGGGTCCAATGATTTGAAATTTGGCGAATGTCCATAATTCCGGTGATAATGCATTGTTGGAAAAAAAAATGGCGGCTCCAAGATGGCGGTATATATTTGTGATTAAGGTCCGATTTGATTCAAAATTGGTATGTGGGGGTTTCCAGTGTCGGTGATTATGAATATTTTGTCGAAATTTATAAATACCACCTAGATGGCAGAAAAGTTTTGTGAATATGATCCGATCCGATTCAAATTGGAATATGGGGGTTATCGGGGTCGGAGATTATGAAAATTTCTGTTAAAATTCATAAATACCAGATGGAGGCTCCAAAATGGAGAAAAAATTTTGTGATTATGGTCCAATTCGATTTAATATTGGTATGCGGGGGTTTTCGGGTTCGGAGATTATGAATTTTCTGTCGAAATTAATAAATTTAAGATTGCGGCCCCAAGATTGAAGACAAGTTTTGTGATTATGGTTCGATTTAATTCAAAATTGGTATTCGGCGGTTTTCGAAGTCGAATACTTCAAATTTCAAAAATGATTGAATTCAGGAATCCAAGATGGAGAACGAGTTTTCTGATGATGGTCTCATTTTATTCAAAATTGCTATCTGGGGTGTTTTAATGCTCGGAGTTTATGAATTTTTTGATAAAATCTATAAATTCAAGATGGTCTACTCCAGGATGGCGAACGAGTTTCATGATTATGGTCAGATTCCATTTGAATTGGAGTAGTTATGCTAGGCGGCTTCCAGCTCAAAATCACTCGTTTTCCCATGTTAATTCCCATAAGGAAATCTAAGGTCCAAGCTGGTAATTTTTGTCCAAAATCTCCCAGCGAGTTCGCGTCAAGCGCCTGCAGGTGTTCGGATCAATCGCGCCGCGTGGAAGGGTCCGAACCGCCGACCTTCGGTACCTGCTGTATTATCGGACTACTATTTATCGATAACGCACATTGAAATCAAATGCATGTTGATAGGATGAGTGTTAATTATAATAATATTCATGGATGATTAGCGTATGAATTCGGTAAATTGTATTCGCCAGTATTTGACACAAAGTATATAAATTTGACCTCAACATTACTCGATTGTAGGAATTAGATTGGTGAGATTCAGCAAAAGCCTATTAATGGTAATATGACGATTGTTGATTGACAAGTGGATTTGATATTTGTCTCAAAAAAAATATGAAGTAGGTTCGGGCTTTTCACGATTGGGAGAATTACATTGAAACGTAATAATGACACTGTCATTGATTGTAGGTTATATATGCAGATATTTGAGAATTACTCGATTGGGGAAATTGGGATGAGGGTTAATTATAATAATATTCACGGCTGATTAGCGTATGGATTCGGTATATTGTATTCTCCATTATTTGACACAAAGTATATGAATTTGATCTCAACATTCCTCGAGTGGCGAAATAGAGAGGTGCTTAATGATGTTGCTATTATTGATTGCCGGATGATGTATGGTTCGGTTCATTATATTGATCGGTATGTGATCGTGGGAGTATGGTTGAAAGGATTCAGTTGGAGTTTCTTAGTGGATAGTATTATTCGTCACGGAATATGAAGTTGGTTCAAACATTTCACGAATCGGGGTACTACACTAGTAGGATTCAGCTAAAACTCAATATTTTGGTTGTACTATTGATTGTATGGTTTTGGTTTATGGGACTTTTGGTATTTGATGTGATTCATGAAATGGATTTGCACATCAATCAATTAGGGGAATACGATTGGGGTGGCATAGTGATGGTACTACTATTGATGCAGGTTGCAGTTCGTGATATTCATTGCTATTTGCGATGTGAAAAAATAATAAACTGATCAGGCTTTCCTCGAATGGAAGGAATTATATTGATATCTTTCTATTCAAAATATTGCTGAATAAATCAATATTTGATTTTTCAACAAAAACCCCAAATGATACATAACGAAAACTATCTTTTCTTAAATTTTTTTCTCGATTGAAGAACGGAAAAATCTGAAGTGAAGGGTGGAATATTTGTTTTTGCAAAAAATTTTGGAATATTCCTTTAAATTTTATTCAGAAAAACACACCCAAACCTCAATTACGATTTTCCTTGTTTCCTTAATCTGAATTAATCATGGCTTTTGTTTGATTATACATCATATTTGAAATGTTTAGGTAATAAATAAATATTAAACGCTTTTTAAGATAGAAATATCAATATATTTTTCGGGAAATTTGATCGTTTGTATTTATAATGAAAAAAATTTGAATTTTGAATTGGGGACCTTAATTAATTCGGGGGGAAAATGTTTTCTTAATTATTGATGTAAATAATTTCATGAAAAAAATACCAAAATTTAAAAAAACCATAATTCAATTTTAACTACCAAAATATTATTTTTGTTTCCTTTTATTATACCTTGTAAAATTTTAACCCAAATTTCATTTCTGAAATTAAAATCCAAAAAATTCCAATAACCCTTTCATACAATCAAACGACAATCCGATAAAAAAAAACCAACCAGCATACTTCAATTGCCCCCCCTTTTAAATATTTCTTTATTTCCATAATCAAATTTAAGTCATTTTCAATACCTTTCAAAAAATCGTACCGAACCTTAGCTAATCGGCCGGAAAATTTAAAAAATCTTATCCCAATTTAATAGTTTTTTTAAAATTTGATATATATACAATCAATACAGTCAATTACCTTTCAATTAATTTTCCTTTTCTAGCCAATTCCCCATTTTTGGGGAAAATATCAAATAACTTTCAATCAAAAAACCATACCAAAGGACCTCAAAATCACAAACCCTCCCAATCAATAATTTTAACAAATTCAACTATTTTCCCAGACGGCAAATTTTTTAAATTAAAATATTAACCACCAAATTAAAAAAACCCTTTAAAACTTATCCCGAAATTTATTTCAAACCCTTATCAAATATCATAATAAAGCGAACCATAGGGCAAAACGCTCCATATTGCCATTGTTTGGAAAGGCTAAAGGGCCCAAGAATTTTTGTAAATCCAGACATCCCTATGATAACTATGGAAAAGTGGGCTAAAGGCCTGCAAACTCTAACATCTCACGGTGTACAGTTAGCAAAATAAATAGAAAATTCGTGAAACTGGACATGTAAGAACTATTCTAAAACCAGGTCGAAATGTTAAATTGGATGAGGAAAAAAAAATAGAAATCCGCATATGACAAGTAGACAACTTGCCGCCGACAATGATGTGAGTAAATCATCGATATTGAGAGCTTTACATTAAGAAAAATACCACCCTTATAAAGTTCAGTTGGTTCACGAGTTGATGATCCTGGTAGGAGGCAACAAGTCTGTGAAATGTTGATGGACAGAATGAAAGCAGATTTGCAGTTCATAGACAAAATTGTTTTTTCTGATGAACCTACTTTTAATTCAAATGGAACGGTTAATAGATAAAACTGTAGATATTGGAGCAGAGAAAATCCTCATTGGATGTGTGAGGCTCCCACACAATATCCTAAAACAGTGAACGAATGAATCAATCAATCAAATATACCTTATTGTCTGAAGATGATGAATCTCATTGACAAAGTCATTTCTGAATGAAAGGATGAAAACTATAGCCATTATATATGATAAATGAATTGGTACAAAATAAATAATGAATAAAATAAACAACAAAATTATTGGCCCTCATTTTCTTGAAGGCACAGTTGATGGTGGAGTTTATCTGGATTTTTTGATGAACTTTTCACAGCCTACATTGAAAAGACTGTTTCCTGATGTAAATGATCCAAATGCAATATATAGATCAATTTAGTACCAACATCACGGAGCTCCACCGCATTACAAACGTATTGTTAGAAATTATTTGAATGGCCGCCAATATTCCCCGATCTGACTCCCCTCGATTACTGCTCATGGGGTTTTTCAAAATAATAAGTTTATCTCGATGGTTCAGGCGATATTGCAGATTTAAAAGTTGGGATAACGGAATAAACCAGCAACATAACCCCTGATATCCTACAAAATGTTGTACGAGAATTCCAAGATCGACTTGCTTATTGTCAAGAAGTGAATGGTGGTCATTTTGAATATTTAATTTGATTGTGAAATGAATTGAAAAATACTTCCTAAACATTATGTGACATTATTTCCTTCATTCTACGTAAAGTATCAAAATTTTACATTTTTAAAATAAATTTTGGCAGTTATGATTGCACCAAATTTGAAAAACCCAATATTGCTGAACAGAGAATGGAAATCTCTTTCGAAAAGGGTGCCACACGACATCCCGTCTCATTTAAAATTTTTGAGTAGGTGCTCATAATTCAGAGGGGGTGCTAGAAGGGGTAATATTTTCATACTGTGAATTGTATAATCGACAACAGAAATCGACCTGTTTCAGGTTTTTGAAACAAATACATATTAACGCTAAAAATGAATTCGTTCCATACCGCAATGTATAAGCCGGCCGGCGCGGCTTGCTATCTGTATCGATCAACTCTGACGCAAAGAAGTTTTTCTCTGGGAGTACCAATGTAGAACAACAGAAAAGGAAATGATATGAAACTCTCCCGCTAATTTATACAGTTCACCCTTGTGCAGTTTTTTTTTTATTTTACCAGAAATAAGAACGTGCAATTTTCCATTTCCAGCATTTTTATATGGAATTTTTTTGAAATATTGCTTTGTGTACATTTTGGTATAGTATTTCTAATCCCAATTGGACCGACATGAAAAGTTCCGAGAAGGAATCCTCTTCCACACGACAGAACTCTTTTATGATTGTACCAGGAACGCTTTGAAAGTAAAAACACTGGTAGTATATGAATTTCCCATTTGCCGGGCAGTGCATATGAACACTCCTCGTAGTGCTCTTATTTTTATTGCCGTTCCAATTGGCATAAAAATAACTATTTAACAATACTGTATCCAAACCCAATACAATCGTTCACTATAGAGAAACAATTTATATTCAAATGATGAGCTTTCGAAACAGGTCCAACTTTTTTCGGATTTACTTTATATATTTATAAAACGTTTATCAGAGTCCTATGATTCAATGTTTTTCTCTCACCAGTTTGCACTTTATCGAAATTTATGCAGTAGTGAGTGACAGGACAGTACGGACGTGTATCATACAGCTCCCGTGAAATAGGAAATATTATCGGCATTAAGTGAAAAAAAAAGCTGGACTAAACAAAAGCATTCTGTTGATAACAGATGAACTTCATGTTCATGACAGCGGCGTATACAGCTTAGTTTGTCGCGCAAAGTTTTCGGTTCGAATACAAAAGCGGCAAGTTTTTGAATCTATAACTCACGACATAACCTACGTCCCACATCCAAAGAAATAATTTTTTACTTTTTAGTGCATTTGAATAAAAGCTTGTCTTCAATAAGGTTTTTCAATAATTATTTCTCACAAGCTTTCATTTTCAACTTGCTTCGTTCGTATGTCATTCTGTCATTCTTTCCGGTTCAAAATTTGTAATCCATTTTTGGAGCACTTGCCGACATCCGATTGGGCTGAACTTTGGCAGGTGTTCATAATTCCGATGACAATGCATAATGGAATTTTTGTTAGAGAAAGAAACAAAATGGCGGCTTCAAGACGGTGGACGAGTTTTGTGCCTATGGTACGATTCGATTCAAAATTGGTATGTCGGTGGGGGTTTTCAAAAACGGAAATTGTGAATTTTTTGTCAAAATTCAAAAATTCAAGATGGTGGACAAGTTTGTGATTATCGTCCGACTCGATTCAAAATTGCTATGTGGGGAAGAACATAGATACATTTCAATGTTGAACGAGGTCACACGTGAACAAGGCCGAAGCAGTAGTTGTACAGACCATATATTTTGAAAACTATAAATATATGACGACTTCACTCCAATCGTATTAAAATCTGGAATTCTCCAATACGAGCTTCTCTCTGGAAGAGAAAGAAATAACCAATGACTATCAGAAAATATTTATAAACTATGATGAACTGGAAAATGATTTTGGCCTTGGAAACCTGGGCTGATATGTTTACATCTAACGATTCAAATCGTATCACGGAATTTTCCATAAATAAATTTGACAAACACAGAGAACAATATAGTAAAACTATCACTATTGGTGAAAAACAGAAGAGAAGTCCTTGGATAACTGACGAATCAGTAAAATATGTTAATAAAGAAATTTTGATAGAAAATTGCAGAAATCCCATGTGATGTTAACCTGACAAATGAATTCAAAATCTACAGAAACATTCTGGGAAACCTTTTTCGGTAAACGTATACATTAATTCAACCAATCGAGCGAATGAAATTAAATACAACGACCGCAAAAAACGACCGCTCAAAATTCTCGTATAAACAAGAGTAGGAGACGAGAAAAAACCCTCTCTAAACCCTTAAACCTACCCTAAAATTTACCATACACAAGCCCAACACCAGGCAGGACATCCCCTTCGCCCACCATTTAGGAACGGCAAGCAGGATGCCCATACACCCATTGAATATGAAGATCTGTACATATAGTTTCCAAGTTGTAAATAGTAGAATAGGTTATGTGAAGACAATATTGAATAAACTCTTTGAAATTAAAATTGAAATTGGAACATTCTGGATGCTCTTATTGAAAAAATGCAGGGGAGAAGTGTGAAAAAAAAAGCAGATGATAAAACCTTAAGTGATATTTTTTTTATTCCAAACTACAAGCCGATTCAATTTCCTTTCGACATCAGCAAAATGATAGAAAAAAAAAGATTAGTTTTCTACAAAAATATTTATTTATTCCAGAGAATTAATTAGGCTTTGTGGAGAGTAAATCGACGCAAGATGCAATTGCTAATTATTCAGAAACATTCACACAGCTGTGGGTTCCAGAAAACAAGCAATTTGTGACTTCATCGATTTGGCAAATGCGTTCGATTCCGTAAGTCATCCAAATTCAATGAAATCTTTCGAAAATTTTGATTTAGAGATTTTTTTTCATCTTATTGAAATTATTCACACAGAACTCACAAACATGAAGCAGTTATTTGTTTGTAATGAATCACAAAGGAGTTTGAGAATCTTCGAACTGTTGTGTATGAACTTATGATAATAGTCCCAAAAAAGATTTTAGTTGGGTAATACTTCGGGGGAAAGGTTGCGTTATACTGCGTCCACCTCATCTCCGAATGGATGAAGACCTTCTTCATCAATTCGTTGACCGAAATAACACTTCCTTTGGAATAGTCACATTCATTTTTTCCTAGTTTAAACCGAAATTTCTGAAAACGTTAAATACTTCTACTCTTTCTACATGTTCTTCATTGTTTTCCCCAGTCACGAGCACACATCAAGAAATCAAGCTTCCCGATCTATACCCTCTAATAGTTTCGACATATTGAAACAAAAAAATCTCTTGAGTGCATATTGTAGTGGGAATCCCCAAATATGTATCCAATTCCACCTGCTGATACGTATAAGATAAATCTAATTTTGCAAAGTGAATGTCTCTATACGTGGCAAATGTTGCCAAAAAGGCATCCACAGGTTACTTACTATATTTGACATGTGATGTCATATATTTCTATCATTTTCAAATCCAGATGTGGAGTTGTTTTTATTTCTTGGACTTTCCACTCCAGACTTTTGACAATTTCAATTTTTGTACTCAGATGGTAGGGGTGTACTCAGTTATACAGGTCACATAACGATGCTCTTTTTTCTGTTTCTGGTCCTGCGTTATCCGAAAAACGGCCAAAAGTCGTTTTTTCGTTATTATATTTTTTTTAGAAATTGTTTTTCAGTTTCGATTGGTATTATCTCAGCCTTACTTTCAACATAGAGGGTGTTACCAAATAAGTGCGAAAGTTTTTAGTGGGTGATTCCTTGTTGAAAATTAAAGTTGGTTTTTCATGTGAACGAAAGCTCCTAGGCCTTTCCTTGAAAATTACGCTTCCAAAAATTTGAAACAAAAATATATTTTTTTGGTGAAATTGCTGAAGAGTTGAAGTAATGGCATTTTGTGGGCATGTTCTACCAATAAAAAGGCTACCTATGAATTTTATTTTTGTTGTGATCTTTCAAAGGGGTGAAACCTCATTTCCATTTTTTACCAGAACTTTTTAAAAAAACAGAATTTCCCAATTTAAAAATATTTTTTGAAAAGAACAATTCATTGCAAAACTTTTTTGACTCCTGTGTTGTGTCCGTAAAAGCAATAGTTACTGATAAAGAAATATAATGCAACATTATGCATCTTCTGTGAATGGAAACGAAAAAATCTAGTGGGTGGCTGTCACGTATTGTTTGCAGAACTTATGACTTCAATCGTAGTATTTTAAAATCTAAAAAATCTAGTAGGTGGCTGTCAAGTCACTCTGACTTCTATGTGGTAGTTGAAAGTTCGATTGTGTCTTTTGAATCTCCAATATGAATGATTACATTAACGCTGAAATGGCCGAAATGCATTTTATGTATGGTCGTGCTAATGAAAATTATTTGAAAGCTAGGCGGCATTATGCAGCGCGTGATACCTCATCACACAATTGTTGCACATCTTCAGCAACGTCTCTGTGGAAAAAAAACTCTTCAGAAATGAACAATTGAATGTGGTCCTACAAGACAAATTGCTAACACACTTTTTGTTAGCAATAAACTAAACTGGAAAATTTTGAAGGATCATCAATTGTATCCTTACCATATTCAACGAGTCCAGACACTTTTGCCGCGAGATTTTCCTCATCGAGTAGACTTTTCTCAATGGAGTCTTTGAATGAATACCCAAAATGTTCAATTTTTAAGAAACGTACTATTCACTGACGAATCTAACTTTGCAAGGCAAGGGATTACAAATTTTCATAACAAAATCATCTATGGGCCGAAGATAATCCACATGCAATTCAAGAAGGTCGGTATCAATATGAATTTCCACTTAACGTGTGGGTCGGTATTGGCGAAAATATTTATGGACTGTATTTTCTACAGTTTAGGCTAACTGGTGCAACCTATACAAATTTTCTCCAGAAGCAGCTTCCCATTTCACTTGAAAGTGTTCCACTAGCTGATGTGGATTATGCACGATGGTCCATTTCGGCATAACTGCTCGTCACTACTTAGACAACGTGTATCCAAATCGTTGGATAGGCAGAACAGGACCTCGACCTTGGCCTCCCAGATCTCCAGTTCCGAACCCCGTGGACTTTTTCACCTGGGGTCACCTGAAGTCCTTGGTTTATACGACCCCCATTGGATGTGTGTATGATTTGAGGAATCGCATCATTGCAGCCTGCGAGACAATTCAAAACACACCAGGAATATTTCAACGTTTGCGCCAGTCTATGAGACGAAGACTTGACTCCTGTCTAATGGTTGGAGGTGGTCATTCCGAGCAGTTTTTATAATTCCGTTCCGTTTGATCTTGTTGCCTTTTTCTTTGTTCCAATACATATAATTTTGATTTGTTTGTATTTTTAATTTGATATTCTATCAAAACAAAACATGGTACTGGTATAGGCCTACATTAAAATGTAAAACAAGCGGAATAATTTTGGAACACTACGATTGAAGTCACAAGTTGTGCAAACAAAACTTGATTTGACCATCAAAGTCGCTTTTTGTCCAAGCCAGATCACTGTGCGTCGGATGATTAGTGTTTTCTGCTGTCTCTCTCTTCTTTAGCACTTTATAACTGCTCCTTGACTTTTCTGGTGCTAGCTTCTTCGTTGCCTGCTATTTCGATGGCTTTCTGGAACGTGATATTTTCCGAATTATTTTTTGGAAAGTTTGTCCTTTATGGGTCCTTCGAGGAATCCACATATGAAACGATCACGCAAGCTCATCTCAGAATTCACAGTTTCCCGCTTACTCTCGTATTCGGGCTGCCGACTTTCGAACAATTTCATCTTTGTTTTTGTTTGCCAAATAAAATGTTTCCCATCCGGAAAATATAACTTTGCGGGTACGAGATGTTTGTCAAATAACCCGTTCCAAACTCTGAATGTTTGTTTTTCTGGGTGTGCCAGTAAGCACATATTTAACAGGTGTCAACATTTTTTTCCCTCTTATTCCATTTTTAAATCAATATTTATCCAGTTTTATTTTCCAATAGCATTCACATGGATTGAAAACTCGTAAACAGCCAAAATACGATACTGTCATTATTCGTGTGTGGAAGACGTTGTGTTGCACAAGTTACACTTCTGATACAATTGGCGGTTTTACTAGTTCATTTCACTGTTATATGCATCGAATACAAATGTTTATACCCAAGCCAGTTCATTCATAAACCAATACGTACACATCGATAAACGATTTAATAGAGTTCGATTCGGAGGTAACCTAAAAAACTAGACAAAAACTCGTGCGCTTTATGGTACAGTGAGAGTAGGTTGTGTTATATTTTCACCCACACGAATTCCGAACTGAGAGCATATTATTGAAATGAAATTTGTGTCGCTAGACCAACACCCCCAAAATATATTCTCAGAAATTACATATTACATGGAAATTGAATTGATTCACTCAAAGTTTGGATGCCATCTACAACAATGAAACATAAATTCTATTCATTTTCTCTGAGGAATTAAACCGTTTTTGAAAATTTAAGAAAGACAGAAGATGTAACAGATACCTTCACAGTAAAATACTCAATGACCAACCATTTTTATGACTGTCAGGCACAAAACAAACAACAATAACATTTCTCAAGGAACTAATATATCAAATAGAAATCAAACTTTATCTTCTCATGTTCCGAATGATTTGTTGTGAACTCATGGCCATACACCAAAGCATTTATTCACTTTCAATTATGGAGATTGAATGCATTCAACGTAACATATCTGTATTATATTTCCAACCCAGTGACGATGGGCCATTTCTATCGCACATGGAAGCGTTGGACTTGATATATTCTTTGTTTTCTGAATATCGATCATTTTCATCACTCTTGACATCCTCTGATTTACAGAAGGCTCCTATTATCTCCCAAACATAGTGTGTGCTCAATCATGGTGGACATCAATTCCAGTATTATCAAATGAAACAGTCCTCAACCACCAATAGAATTATTCTTGCTCTCTGTCCTGTTAGTTTACTCCAATACGAACATCCACTGATTATTGTTACATATTGCATTGATTAAACTTTCATTTTTGATTTTTCCAGAGCACCATTCTTTATATCAGTACATTTCCATCTTTTCATTCAATTTCAATCAAATTAATTCAAACCTGACCGAACTATAGCAAAAGTTCCCTATGCAATTTGAAATTTTTAAGTTGACGTGCCCTCCGCGCATTTTATCGAGCAATCACAATGTTTTCTATTTCAGAGAGTAGTTCGGTGAAATCATTCAAAATATTTTTGGTCCCATTGTTCTATGTTCAAAAGGTGGAAAGCCGCACTCGCAATTGTGATTCCGTAGAACAACCATAGTTGAAAGCAAAATCAAATTACCTTTTCAACGATGTGCAAGTCGACATCTATGCCTTTCGAAATTTTCAAGTTGATGTGCCCCCAGGGCACTCTGTCGAGTAAGTGTAATGTATCTGATCTCAAAAAGTAAAACCGGTAATACCATTCAATAAATTTCATGTCTCATTATTTCTTATCAAATCGTTCAAAAGTTATTGAGCTATTCAGATCTGCACTTATATTTGATATTCCAGAAGCATATTGTGAAAAAACGTTCAAAAAATTTTTGAAAAAATATGATGGTTGGAAAGAGAATTGAATTATCTTTTCAACGATGTGCCACTCGACCCCCCATGCTATTTGAAATTTTTAAGTTGATGTGCCCCCCCCTCCGCGCCATCTATCGAGCAATCACAAGGTCTCTTATTTTTTTTCATTGTTCTACGTCGAACCGTTCAGAAGTTAACAGGGGGAATATTAAATATAAGTATATATATATATATATATATATATACATATATATATATATATATATATATATATATATATATATATATATATATATATATATATATATATATATATATATATATATATATATATATATATATATATATATATATATATATATATATATATATATATTGTTATGTTGGGCAATGTTGCAAAGTAATCAAACTCATAATTATCATTATTATTATTACTTATTTTTGAAAAGGGAAACATTCTCAATTATTATCGTTAATGCTGTGTTATTTTACAATTTTCTTTACCCTTTTACTACTTATACTATGCTTTGGTCGATACACATATGAAAAGAGAACATTCCGGAAGCAGTTCTGATATCAAAATTATATATCCAACAAAACATCTAACAAAAATCCACGATTAAACTATATCAAAATTGAAATTCACAGCAAAAATTGAATTAAAACAAGATCAACGTATAGATAACTTTCGAACATCCTGTATGACAATTCACATGAACAGAAAACCTACCAAGGGTTGGTTGTGTGGGAAAATTTGAAAAAAATATGAATCTGTAAATAGTATGTGAGAGTTAGAATTGAATATCATTCATAAAATCATTAACATTAATTAGAATAGCGAATAATTCGGTAGGAAGTGATACAAATTCGGAAATCTGTGAAAAATAAAAATCTAGTGAGTGTTTCCATGGAACGGATGACAAGTTCTAGAAGGATTGAAAAAACTTCGAGAAAGGGAAGCCACGTACTAAATTCGAAAAGAAGCTTTCACCCATAATATAAGAAAACCTGATATAAAATGGCCGAACAAGGAAGATTTTCCGAAAGGCTGATCGGAGGAAGCCCATAGTAAATAAAAATTCCACCTACCTGGTCCAGAAAATAAATCCTTGGAAGGAGTGCAGGTTAGCTGTCATTGACATCCCAGAAATACGTCCACAGGATTGGAAACGTCAACAGAATAGCAGCCACAAGGTATTCATAAACGAACTCACCTAAGTGCAACCTTTCACATAAAACCAAGAACTTTAAGTGTTCTAAACCACTGGTTTTTTGTCTTGGGCTGAACAGTTATAAATTCCATACCCAAAAGACTGATGATACGTTCAAACTTTCTTCATCAAATTTTCATTATCACAAACATCAAACTGCACTATTTTTTTGTCATTGTTCTGCTAGTATAAGGTATCTATCGCAGAGTGATGTATATTAAAGTTTTCATCTGAATAAAGTCAACTGCTTTGATTATTCTCTGCAAATTTGTGTTTTTCAATTTCTAACTTCATTCTTCTCCACTTCTATGATCGAATCGATAGTGCCATAACCGGCAACACCAATTACAGGAACCTGCTACTGAAGGAGTCATACAAGTTCATAGGCGTACCTGACTGAGCTGGGATAAGGTAAAAGAGGTTAAAGAAGAGAAAAAGGTAACATAACATAGCCGGTATTTCTCATTTGTTATGAAAGGGTTTCAGAAATTATAATCTATGAAATAAATTCACAAAAATATACAATTTAAAATCTTATAAACAACCCATCATAACTATATATATATTTCCCCCCTACTAATTTTTGGACCACCTTGTATATCACAACGAAATTCGGAGTGCTCTAAAGGGAGATGAAAACCTACTCTTTCATGGAAAAATCACAGCTAAAAGTTTCAAAATGGCGGCTGAGCGCCATCTTCAATAAAAAAAAATATAGAACACCCCGTATATTATTTCATTTTCGAAATCTGCTCATAATTCTCAACAGTTTTCTTCGATACACTTTACTCCCAAATTCACTTGTTTTCGAAATATCAACGTTTGAAAAGTGACATTCCGGTTTAAAATAAAGTATGGATTTTGGTCACTTCCGGTAAAACATTTTGCTAACTGAACGTTGTTATTAATTTGTAGTTTGATAAATTAGACTGATAAGAGGCGTTGAAAGAGTTTAATAAGGATAAACAGTACCGCTTACCGGAAAATCTCGAAGCCTACGAATGTGTTCTGTGAATTCACAATCAAAACAAATTAGTTAGCTAAAAAATTATCATCTATTTCTGATTAACACTTTTATTCAACATCAAAAATTATTTTCATCAAGTGTTCAATGTGGCCCCCTTCTTGATCTTGACAATAAAGTGCCTTAATATAAATGGCTTCTCTCACGTTGATGAAAGTCTGTTAATCTATTTCTTGTATCTATTATTCTGCGTTCCAACTCTCCCATTGTTTGGCATCCAGTGGCGTTGATTTTTGACTTCAGATACCCCCAAGGCAAAAATCTAGAGGTGTGAGATCCGGTGATCTTGATGGCCATTCTGTACTTCCCCTGCGACCTATCCATCGCTCAGGAAAGTTTGTATCAAGGAACTCTCTAGCCATGCGATCGAAATGGGTAGGTGCCCCATCCTGCTGAAATATGATCTCACGATTTTCAAACTCTTCCTGATTGTTCAATACGATTTGTCTTATTAGAAGTTCAATTTCAGTTTCTGAAAGATTTCTGTAAAGAACTCCTGTAAGATTGCCTCTGATGAAAATCGGTCCAACAACGCGATTGCTCAAAATCCCAGCCCAAGCATTCACCTTTCAAGAAAACTGGGTATGTCCCTCTCTAAATTAGTATCGCTCCAGTATCGAACGTCCTGTTGGTTGACCTTTCCATTGAGAAAGAACGTGCATCCGTATGCGAAACATACACGTTTTAGAAAGCCCCGTTCTCCTTCTATTGTTCTTGTTAACCACTCACAAAATTCAACTCTCTGGTCTGGATCATCCTCCAGGAGAGCATGCAGGATTTTCATTTCATATTGATGAAACTTTTCTTTTTTTAGGACTCTTTGGACACTTTTTGAACTAACTCCACAGGATTCAGCAACTGCAGACGTCAACTGAGTCGATTGATTGCCATTTTAGCAACAATTTCTACCTTTTTTCTCCTGAAAGAGGCGATCTTCCTGATCTAGGAGCATCTTTCAGCGTACCAGTTGCTTGGAGCTTATTTGAAAGTTTGCGCAAATATGACCTCGAAATAGGATTCTCGGATAATCTATCATCAAACATACGGACTGCTATTGATAATTCCTTCCAACTTCCCAAATGTTATAACTGCTTCAAATTTATCATCCAAACTACAAGCCATGATCACACTTTTCATAAGAGGATTGAGGCGCTCAACGGACTATTTGACAGTAAGCAGTTCAGTTTGACAGTAAACGAGATGTTACCGCGACAACGATTTTTTCCAATGCAAACTTTTGGTTGGGTTTGAAGTGACCAAAATGTCACTTTTCAAACGTTAATATTTCGAAAACAATTGAATTCCGGAGTGAATTGTACCTGATAAAACTTTTGAGAATTATGAGCAGATTTCTAAAATGGGATAATATACGAGGTGTTCTTCTTGAAAAAATTATTGAAGATGGCGCTCAGCCGCCATTTTGAAACTTTCAGCTGTGATTTCTCCATGGAAAAGTAGGTTTTCATCTTCTATTTGAGCACTCCAAATTTCGTTGTGATATACCCGGTGGTTCGAAAATTAGTAGGAGGGGAACGGACTCTAGACGAGCACTGTATATAGAGAGAAAGAGACATTTGTTACGAATCCAAGGAAGCCACCATCTGCCTACAGCTGTTTCATGGTTTCCCAATCATAGTGCTAATACCTACCAGCAAGTACGAAAATGTGAAGTGCACAAAATTATAGAGGTGACACCTATAATCTGTGTGATGAAGCTTAGACCTGTTGACGTGGGATCCTAATGACACGAAATTTTGTGCGTGCACATTAATAGGTCACCACAGATGTCAGTATAGGCCAACCCATGACACCAATAGTCGTAATTCTCGTGCGTTCATAGTAACGCAAAACAAATAACGAGAGAAAGATAAATTTGTTACGAATCCAAGAAATTCACCATCCGTTCCAAATATCTCATATATATATATATATATATATATATATATATATATATATATATATATATATATGTAGAAATTAGTGGGAAGCAGTCAATGGTAGACCAATTAATACGATTTCTTCGTTTTTATGTCGAGCTTTCGAAAATTTTTATTTTCTTCTTCAAGACTTAACATTAATAAGATTAATCTGGTATTATAATCTAAAGGATATTTAACATGAAATTAGAAATAATACAAGACGGTTACATTATTGACAAGATGAAGTCAATACAGATACCAGTTACATACTAAATAATGAAATTCAGATGAAAGAGATACAGAGTAAATAAAAATACTTTATATTTAATATACTTTTACATTTTATATTCCTACAGTATCTCTTCATCTGAATTCGATTAGAATAACTGAATCTTCATATGACTGTCATCTTGTCATTTTAAATGTAACACGATGTCTTGATTACTGATTCAAAAGTATCCTAATATGAATACTCAGCATATAATCATGATTAACTTTAGTTAATCTAAATGAAAATAAAAATTTTCGAAATCGACTAAAACAATCGTAAATGTCACATTACTGCTTCCATAATTCCATAAATTATCGAACAGTCACGAAAATATCCCTTATTATATATATATATATATATATATATATATATATATATATATATATATATATATTCTGGGAAATTTTTTGGGACAGCAGCAAACGCAAGTATACTCTTATAACATTTTATTTCCAATATTTCGACAATGAATATTGTCATCATCAGGGAGCTACAAAGGTGGAAATACTATAATATGATTGAAAAATATATAAATGTAACCTTACTCACAATGTTAGTGAGAATAGTCGTTTTTTGGTGATATTCAGAAAGATGTAAAAGACAACATTAAAAAACATGTAAAAACATGGAGCAATAAATAAAGTTATAGAAAACAGTATTTGTAACAAAATTACTGATAAAAATTACTACAAAGCCGAACAATTGTGGCAACATTATTTGGTTATGAATGAGAAAATGGGGGAAACAAGACATAAGGTTGGAAATAACATAACCTATAAAGTGAAAAGTCAATTTGAAAAATTATTGAAGAAGAAGAATAGATACTTGGTCTTTGCTGCTCAAGTGATATTGGAACACCATTTGCAATTACTACTAGAGATGAGATTTTATTATGGTAAAAATTATGGACAAATACATTTTATTTTGTTCTCATTCTAATTGTAGTGAGTTTGATGTAGGTAAATATTAAAAAAAAAAATTGAGAGCATTCGGGTTCTTATCTGAAATTAATAAATGAGAATAGATCTCATTCAAATGATTGAGATCAGTTCTTTTGTTCAAACAATTGTTGGATTGGGAAATAAATGCCATTTCCAAAAATATTCGTTTCGAAGCAATATTTTCTTTAACTAAAATTTTAGTGGAATTGTAATCTATGTTGTGATCCTCTTCATTAACGTGTTCACTAAGAGCACATCTTTCAGGGTGATGTCTACAATCACTTTTATGGGAACTTATACGGTATTTTGATAACCTGGCTCTTGAACCTATAAATTCATGGTTACAATTTGCACAAGGAATGCAGAAAACTAATTTTGTTTATTTAAATAACGGAGTTTTATTCTTGACCACAAAGAATAATGAATTTATGGTTAAAACCGTTCTTTGGGCTATTTTTATATTGCCAAATTGATTGAGAATTCGTGAGAGCTTAGGTGTGATTTCTGCAATGAAAGGTAGAGAAGTTACAAAAAATTCAATTGAGATACAGTATTGTATTGTATTGTATTATTATTATGATTTTCAGGTCTTATGTCATTTAGAGACTGGTTTATAGACGGTGTGCTGAATAGAATCTTATTTATTAAGGATGAAGGATATGAATTTTGTTGGAATATATTGTGGACAATTTTTTAATTTTTATGGTGAAACGATGAGGCAGAACACGTAGGAGGGTAGAACACGTTGTTTCATCTGCTTCATGAAGTTAATTTTTTGTGATTGTTTATGGTAAGACCAAAAGTTCATATATCTACCACAACTAATCGGTTTTCTATACCAGTCCACTAATAAGATGTTGTTGGAAGTACGTAGGGTCCAGAAAAGGAACGCTACCTTCATCGTCTTCATTTTCGATGGTAAATTGTATAAAATGATCATATCTGTTGAATATATCTACAATTTCTGTAATCTCTGAACGGGGAAGTGCTAGGATAATGTCATCAACATATTTTTTGATGGAAAAAACTTTATAAGGAAGGACATTTCAGACAATATCAAGCAAATCGTCCATAACATAATTTGCTAAAATGGGGCTTATCTTTGCACCCATGGGTGTGCCAAAAGTTTGACTGTAAACTTGGTTATTGAAGGAAAAATATGTATTGTTAAAGAGAAACGTTAAAAGATTGATGAAGTCATCTTCACAAATATTACAAAAATTACTGATGTTATCCCAATTATTATGGATTGCTCTGATACATGAATCCAGATGAACATTACTGAAGAGTGATATCACATCTGTAATTTTCGGGAAGTTTAATTTTATTGAATATTGAAGAAAGTTCAAAAGAGTCCTTCATATAATATTGATTTTCATAATCATGGGCCTCTGTCAAAACATCTGTCAAAAAAGAAGTTAGTGATTCTGATGGGTTGTTAATAATAGGAATGATGGGTCTGACTGATAAAGAAGGTTTATGGATTTTAGGAATGCATATAATTTCGGAATAACCCCTGTATATGGGGT
Organism: Gonioctena quinquepunctata; assembly: GCA_018342105.1. Classification (NCBI taxonomy): domain Eukaryota; kingdom Metazoa; phylum Arthropoda; class Insecta; order Coleoptera; family Chrysomelidae; genus Gonioctena; species Gonioctena quinquepunctata. The sequence continues at coordinate 55,527 of JAFIRS010004436.1, forward strand.
AAGTTTCTTCCTTGTAATTTCATCAATTTGATTTGAAGTGTGAATAGTTTTTATTAATGAATTACATTTATTTTAAATTTGTAAAGTTGTATCCCTTTGTATTAGTTCATATGAATTAGAATTACTGATAAGTTCTGAAGACAAATTGAAATATTGCTCTTTATTCATTATAACAGTGACATTTCCTTTGTCAGATTTTGAGACAATAAGGTTGGGATTATGTTTGGGAAATTGTTTTGTTTTCGAATATGAGTTTTGAAATATTGAGGAAGAATGCTTGGAAGTTCGTACATAATTGGTAATGACATTTGCCAAACGAGCAATAGTGGAATTTTTTGTGATTGGGTCGTTATTATGGAAGTTAGTTATCAACATCTACTAAAAGATTTTTATTGGAAATGTTTTCCACTAACATTGTAAGTAAGGTTACATTTATATATTTTTCAATTATATTTACTATTTTCACCTTTGTAGCTCCTGATGATGACAATATTCATTGTCAAATATTGGAAATATAATGTTATAAGAGTACACTTGCGTTTGCTGCTGTCCCAAAGAATTTCTCAGAATTTTTCACTAACTAGTCAGCAAAAGACTTCTTCTTCTCCATATATATATATATATATATATATATATATATATATATATATATATATATATATATATAAATATATATATATATATATATATATATATATATATATATAATTTTTATATAAATTAAGAATTATATATATAATAAAATTTATTATGTTATTAAATCGTAAGGAACAATGGGAAATTTACTTTTCAGTAACAAAAAATATGAGAGGCCATGTTGAAAGAAGGATAAAAGCACAAAATATTAGAACGATGAGAAAATTGGAAATCGATGGAGACGACCTCCTATGGAGAGATGAAGTAAAGTTTTTCCAGACAGTGAACAAATGCTCGGGACAGTTTGGCATGCACAGAAGGGAAAATCAACAAGAAAAATTATCTTTTGAAGAAAAGGTATATTCGAAAACTATCGGAGAAGAAAGCTCAAATAACATCGTCGGAAACATGGTTTCTTTCACATTTCGGTATTCTGAACCCTAGTAAACCCAATAAACTTAGAATAAATAGTATTTGATGCATGATGCATAGAAATCGAATGGCATTACTTTGAATGATTGTTTGATGACAGGATTCATATAATTCCCTCTATACAATTCTGCTCGAATTCAGGATAAAAAATATTCATTTACTGAAGACATCAAAGAAATGTTTCCACAATTAAGAGTCCGTGAAGAAGACTGTACAGCAAAGAGGTTCTTGTGTCGTGGAATCGATACATTCAAGGAACCAAATGTTTATGAAATTGGGGTTATCATTTCCGGATCTTCCAATAAACCATGTCATTAGATCAAATAACTGATAATTTTTATTTCCAGGGTGAGAGAAAACCCAATTTGAAGAACAGAAGCCCGATACCTCCCCAAAAAATATTCAGACGTTATTTATAATCAAACAACATTATATGAACGAATATCTCGGTAATGCTGACTCTATTGAGGAGGGTGAGACAATCATTAAGGATATAATATATATTCATTCGAAAGGATAATTCAACATAACTTATTAAAAATGTTAATCCAGCATTGAGATCGGTCGATTTGAAATACTGAATCAAACTGCAAAATAAATCGAAGGAATTTGGGCGTTTTTGAAACCCCTTTGATGATTCATTTACATTCCAACTGAATCCATAAATTGATAAAATTCCAAGAACTCATTTCACTATGGATCGAACTCAATCGATAATCAGTTACATTTATTATGTGATGCTTTCAAAAGATCTGTTGCGACAGTAGTTTACTTTCGATGCCACAGTAGCTTACTTACGATGCCAACGAAATGAAAAGGTTCAAATAGCTTTCATCAGTGCAAAAGCTAGGGTGACCCCAATAAAACAAACTTTATAGATTACTAGATTGGAATTGCAGGCAGCACTGTTATGAGCTCGCTTAGGGCAATATCTCAATGACAATTTGGATTTTAAAATAGGAAAAGTGATTTATTGGACTGACTCTAAAACTGTATTGCATTGGATGAGATCTGAAGCACACTAGGTACCAAGAATGTTCGGTTGGTCACCTATCTCCTCCCGCTCAACGAATACTACAGAAATACATTTTTATTTCAGTGGCCGTGCCATCTGAGCATCAGCCAGTGCCTCTACACTCGCGGCCACTAACCCAGTTCTGGAATCATATATTAGTAAGGGAGGCGACGACATACATTTTGCTCCCATATCTACCAAGCTAATTTTCAGTTTAAAAATTTTGATACAATGCGGTTCATGAAAGATAGAGTTTGCCAAGCTTCAAACGTTGCCAACATTAATAATAATGTATGTAAAATATAAATGATAAATTGTTAAAAACAAATTCTAAAAGTAATTGAAATTACAGAAACAGCCGTAAGTAACAAACTTCGGTATCGTGTTGAATTGGAAAGTGTTAAAAAGATTTAATTTTTGTTTTCTGTATTTTGTTACATTGGCTTTTTTGTAATTTTAATTACTTTCAGAAAAAAAAAATAGTCACAATTTGTTATAACAAGTTGTTGAATCAATAAACAATGAAATTAATGTTACCCATTAAGAAATGCCAATTATGATTTTTAAAGAAAAAATAATACCTCAACTATTTATTTAAACAATGGAAATATAATAAAACTATTAAAACCAATAAAACATGTTTCAAAGTTTTTTTTTAATCATTATTTTGTCATGATAAATGTAAACAATTTTTTTTTCAAATGACACACATAGGAGCCCCCAGAAGCCATTGCTTCCTTCTCAACTAAATTTTGACTAAAGCATATGATTTTGACAACGAGTACTATATAAAAGATTCGTTTGAATTAACAACCAAATTTAACAACACTTATTACCACCGAACTATATTATTGGATGTAGTTTCCTCTATTCAGTAATGTCTATGTAGAATCTTGCATAAGAGCAATTCACAAACAATGCAACAGTTTCAGTAATCTTGTAGTATCACTAAGATAATTTCATAAAATCATAAATTTTTTTTGATAGCACATATTTTTTTTTGAAAACAAAATTTTCAAACAAACATTTGGAACACAATGGGTGCGTCAATTCAACCAATTTCAGCAGCATATGTGATGCATGATTTATTAGACACAGTATTACCAGTTCTATCATTCAAACCACATTTCATTAAAAAATATGTCGATGACATCATTATAGCACTGCCGAATGATGGCACAGAAGATATTCTTCGCACATTCAATAGATTTGACCCATATATACAATTCACTATGGAAGCAGAAGATACTGATCACTCCGTACCTTCTCTTGACACAAAGTTCATCCGAACAACAGATAATAAAGTCTTAATAGATTCGTACAGGAAACCATGTAGCTCAGGAAGATATATAAATTATTGGTCGTATCATAAACATTCGATGAAAGTGAACCTAGTCCAACAAATGAAAAATAGAGTGTTGAAAATCTCTGACATACAATTTCACAAAAAAAAATCCTAATATTTTTTTGAACCTTCTTCTTGATAATTCATTTCCATCCAGCATGGTGAAAAATATTATGTTTAATACACCAACCTCACTTGAAATTGTAACCAGACCAAGTGTAACACCCCTTATCAACAATGATAGCAATGATATTGAAACTGCCCCACACAAGTCATGTATACATATTCACCTTTCTTCAAATAAATGACACCTAGATTAGCTAGAATTTTTGATGATCTATCACACATTAAAATTGCAAATTAAATCGTCCTAACTATTAGGTCAGTTCACACAAAAATTCAAGATAAAGTACCCATAACTCCACAAACAAATGTAATATATAGTATTCCTTGTCGAATGTGTGATAAAAATTATGTTGGTCAAACCTCGAAACCATTAGGCTCTAGAATCGTTTCCCACCAAAGTGATTACACCCAGAAAGATGCGCATTGCAAGAACAAGTTTGACCACCATATGAATTATGAATCCACTAAGGTCTTAGCTAGTGAATCACACTCAACAAAAAGACCCTTTCTAGAAATGGCCTATATTTTTGAAGACAACAACTGTATAGATGAAAAAAAGATATAAATTTACTCCTATCTATTGACGTTGAATAAGAAGTTGTCAAACAACAACCTCACTTTAAGTTTTTCCAATCTTTAATCTTACAAAAATAATTTTGTTGGCAACATACAATTGTTATCAGTCTAAATTTGGCTTAGGCCCATTAGAGGGCATGTCAATTGTCTGTCAGATGTCAGGTCAACTACCTGTCAGAAGTACCTAACCTGTACTTGACACTTCTTCCCAGGATTCGACTTCCTGGGGTCGTGGGAGGCGGTTGTCTGACCACGCGGACTGGAAGTCAAGTAAATGTCAGTTTTTGTACAGCCGTTCGACGTGCATTGAAAAGTTTAAAAATCATATGTTGTGAAAGTAATGGGCATTTGAGGTATCACTTCGAGTGAGACTATCCCGGTGCCCCCCGAAGGGAAATCGAAGCCGACAGAATACGTTTCTAGGTGATGTGGATTTTCGCGACTTGTATATTATCCTGTAGGATAGACCAGAATCAATGACCGAACGAATGAACGAACTTCTTCCCACATGGGTAAATGACAGTCACCAATAAAAAATTGTAATAATTCTTATTTTGATACTTAACTAGTTATTCTGAACTGTATTATATCATCATCATCCTTCATGATGTGTCAACCATTATATTTCAACACCTGTATAATCATTCTCAACAAAGATGTAAGTCACATTCAACCTATATTTTTAAACAAAACTAACTTTAATTTACACCTTTGTAGTTTCCCTGATGATGGAAATAATTAATGAAATTTCCGAAAGCTTGGACAACCTTTGAAGTGTTTTCTTCTATTTGCTGCAAAACCCCACTATTTACTGGTTCCATATACAGTGTCACACATAAAGTTCGCAACATATGGAAGTTCTTTTTAATAATAGATATAATTGAAATTTGACTTCGCAGTTAGTTTGTACTTGCAAAATGAGTGAGAAACAGCCTCTTTCCTTTTGTCATGTACTACTCTAAACCTGTCAAATTTGACTTTTTTTTCGAAAATCCTCAAAAAATCAGTTTATTTTTTGAAATTTCAAAAAATTACAAAAAAAAAGTTGCTCAGTTTTCAATTTTATATTTTCGCTCCAAATTTGGACTCTCTACTGTCACTTCGACTTTTTTCCATTTTTTTAATTTTGAACTTTTGCTCTACCGATTCGAACGAAACATATTCAAATTCCATAATTTTGATGAATACGAGCCTTCAATGTCATATCTTTCCCAGAAAATACCCACATGGCCTGTTACCAGAAAAAAATAATTGCACCTCCAGAAATTCGTCTTTGTTGTTGCAAAGTTCATCTAGTTTTTTCATTTCATTGTGACACTGATTCGGATTTTCAATGTACGGACGTTAATATGTCAATAATTGAATAAACGAATTTATCTTTATTTTTATTACACTCGTATTTCTTTTTTTAATAGATTTTTCAGTTAATTATTTTTCTGACCAATAATTCAGTTACAAACAAACCCGAAATATTATACTTTTCTGTAAAAATGACAACGTCCTACAGTTTCATAACTATTCAAACGACTCTCGTTCTAGCGATTAGTACAAAACATGATATTGAAATTTCGTGATTTTGAACAATACAAGACTAATGCAACATTTCTGGAAGAAAATAGTACAATTGAACGAATCGAAATAAAATTTTCCCTTAGTAGACTGTTGAAACAAATTTCTAGTTTAAGTTAATGTCAAATTATTGCGTTCAATGAATCGACTTGTTTTGTGTACAGTGTCTCTGTCAGATGGGGGAAAAGTGATATGACGAGATTGGAAAGATTATTGGGCACCAAGATCACCGGACTTATCTCCCATTGACTTTCCTCTATGGGGTTATAGGCATAGACCGTTTGCAAACAAAAAACATTCAGAGAATACCTTTCGGGAGTGTTGTGCTTACATGAGTCCCCTATAAATTATAAGATTTCGAGTTTGTTTGTAACTGAATTATTGGTCAAAAAATAATCGAACTGGATAAGAATCTATTAAAAATAGAAATACGAGTGTAATAAGAATGAAGAGAAATTCGTTTATTCAATTATTGATATAATAACGTCCATACATTGAAAATCCGTCAGTTTCACAGGCCAATGTGGGTTATTTTCTGGGGAAGATATGACATTGAAGGCTCGTATTCATCAAAATTATGAAATTTGAATCATGTTTCGTTCGAATGTATGTATATATATATATATATAAATATATATATATAAATATATATATATATATATATATATATATAAATATATATATATATATATATATTTATATATATATATACAGTGCTTCTCAAAAGTCCTCTCCCCCCCTCTTATTTTTGGAACGATTATACATGAACAAGTGAAATTTGGAAAATGAATATTGAAGGTTGTAAACTTCCCTACTGGTGATGATAGATGACGAAATCGTGAAAGATAACGTCACAAAGCCATTGTGACCTATAATTTCAAATAGAACCCTACGGCAAGCGACACCTCTTTTTAAAGGTATCGAAAAAACCTATTCAATGATACTAATTTTGTAAACATTAAAATTCAAATTCCATTCAGTATGATATTAATTACAGATTTAAGAATCAGTAGCTTGATTTTGGAATTTTAGTATTACCTGATTTAATTCATCACAGCTTTGCGTTTTTGAAACCGAGTTGCCAAAACTGCCATAAAAACAAACAAAATTAGTATCATTGGATAGGTTTTTTCGATACCTTTTAAAAGAGGTGTCGCTTGCCGTAGGGTTCATTTCAAAATTATTGGTTACAAAGTCCTTGTGACGTCATCTTTCATCACTAGTGGGAAATTTTACAACCTTTAATATTCAGTTTCCAAATTTCACTTGTTTATGTATAATCGTTCCAAAAATAATAGGGGGGGAGGGGACTTTTGAGAAGCACTGTATATATATATATAAATATATATATATATATATATTTATATATATATATAGATATATATATATTTATATATATATACATATCGATTACAAAATGTCATCTTCAATTACAATATATACTAATTATAAATTATATACTAATAGGCACTGCTTTTTAACTCACTCAAAAACCTAAAATTTATACAGGATGTAGTGTGTAGTCGAACTTCTTGCACAATCGCTGACAGTTGATAGTCTATCAAAAAATAAAAATAGGTTTCCTTCGAATTCTCAACCACTCTGATTCGTTATGGTATTGAAGAATCGTCATTCACGAGTGTGCAACATATGAGAATTTTTCAAATTAATTGCACAACTAAAATACAAATATAGCCAAAAGTTGATGCATGTGCGATGATTATCGCATTAGGTGCACTCAGAATCGTTGCAAGTTAAAATGCATACCATGTAGATAAAGAAATATAGAAACTGTAGAGGAACAAAGTACCCTCATTTCAGAAAATTCAGCAGAGTGTTATTCGGAAAATTTATTTAGAATTGAAAGATATGCCTTAATACCAGAACATGGCCTCCCAGGATTTGTTTCAACATCAGTAATTTTCCATTTACTTTAGGTGAATAAACACTTCCGCAAATCAAATGGATTTTGCATAACACTGTTCATATTCGAGCATATTTGTAAAGTTAACTAAGATTTAAAATTTTTTAGGGAATCACAAAATCCATGTTGTAACGATATATAAACAAACTTTAAAATTTCGCAAAAATTCTTTTTAACAATGTGAAACAGCATTAATGGTAATCTGCATATGAAAAAACTAATTCAAAGAGCAACATTTTAATTTTGAATATTTATTAAAAACATGTACAAATTTATCGACAAACATGAAATCCTACTGAAATAATCGCAGATACCCATGGAATGAAATGAATGAGGGTTGAAAGTAAACATTATTATTATTATTATCAATCAAAATCAACAAACTAATGTATCCATAATGTGAGCACTAAACGCACCCAAATCTCAAAATCAATAATACAATATTTTAAAAAGTATTTAAATGTGGTACTGACGGTTTTGCCAATTTTTATCAGCTTATTTCAATCATAACTTACCAAAAATCAAATTAAAATGAATTAGGACAGATGATATTCAAAATACAAAAAAAAATATGTCTAAAAAAACTTACCGAAGCGTCTCTGTATGTCCACCTTCTCGGAAGTCGCATAACGTTTTTTTCTCACTTGACAATTTCTAGCAGTCAACACCCGCAAGCCGCGTGAAGAAACTTCATTGCAATAAAATTCTTGGGAGGCCATGATTTGGTACTCAGGCATAACTTTTAATTCTGAACAAATGTTTTTTTTTTATAACATTCTACTGAATTTTCTCAAATAAGGGTACTTTACTCTTGTACAATTTTTATATTTTTTGACCAACCTTAATTGCCTTGCTTGAGACCTGTGGTCCATTCGAAAAGATAAAATATATGTTTAAATTTTGAATATCATATCACTGTATGTAGTGAGCCCAAAATCACAGATATAATCATTTTCCATTTCCTATTTCCTATTTCCTTATAGAAATTGAATGTGTTGACATACCTGAAGTTAAACGTCGATGTATTCAGGCAACTATTGAATGTTCCACCGTTTTGTAGTAGGTGAAGATATTGCTTTTATATTCTAGGATTCCGAAGTATTCGTCAGGAGCTTCAAAAGGAGGTGTCACAAGCCCCTCTTTTCAATTTTTTTTTCCTAGATAGCGCCCAGTCGCTATCTTGAAAGTTTCATCTGTCAATTTCACTCCAAAATATAGTATCCATGCATCAATTCCATTATCCCAAGTTTACATTTTTTGAGCTGACCCGTTCGAAAAATAAAAGGTGGGTGAGACATTCAATTTCTATAAGGAAATAGGAAATGGAAAAATGATTATATCTGTGATTTTGGGCTCACTACATACAGTGATATGATATTCGAAATTTGAACATATATTTCCACCACAGGTCTCAAGCAAGGCAATTAAGGTTGGTCAAAAAATATAAAAATTGTACAAGAGTAAAGTACCCTTATTTGAGAAAATTCAGTAGAATGTTATGAAAAAAACATTTGTTCAGAATTAAAAGTTATGCCTAAGTACCAAATCATGTCCTCCCAAGAATTTTATTGCAGTGAAGTTTCTTCACGCGGCTTGCGGGTATTGACTGCTAGAAATTGTCACGTGAAAAAAAACGTTATGCCCCTCCATGCGACTTCCGAGAAGGTGGACATACAGAGACGCTTCGATAAGTTTTTTTAGACATAATTTTTTTTGTATTTTGAATATCATCTGTCCTTATTCATTTTGATTTGATTCTTGGTAAGTTATGATTAAAATAAGCTGATAAAAAATGGCAAAACCGTCAGTACCACATTTAAATACTTTTTAAAATATTGTATTATTGCTTTTGAGATTTGGGTGCGTTTAGTGCTCATATTATGGATACATTAGTTTGTTGATTTTGAATAATAATAATGTTTACTTTCAACCCTCATTCATTTTATTCCATGGGTATCCGCGATTATTTCAGTAGGATTTCATGTTTGTCGATCAATTTGTACATGTTTTTAATAAATATTCAAAATTAAAATGTTGCTCTTTGAATGAGTTTTTTCATATGCAGATTACCATTAATACTGTTTCACATTGTTAAAAAAAATTTTTGTGAAATTTTAAAGTTTGTTTATATATCGTTACAACAACACGAATTTTGTGATTCCCTAAAAAATTTTAAATCTTAGTTAACTTTACAAATATGCTCGAATTTGAACAGTGTTATGCAAAATCCATTTGATTTGCGGAAGTGTTTATTCACCTAAAATAAATGGGAAATTACTGATGTTAAAACAAATCTCGGGAGGCCATGTTCTGGTATTATGGCATATCTTTCAATTCTAAATAACTTTTCCCAATAACACTCTGCTGAATTTTCTGAAATAAGGGTACTTTGTTCCTCTACAGTTTATATATTTTTTTATCTACCGGGTATGCATTTCAACTTGCAACGATTCTAAGTGCACCTAATGCGATAATCATCGCACATGCACCAACTTTTGGCTATATTTGTATTTTAGTTGTGCAATTAATTTAAAAAATTCTCATATGTTGCACACTCGTGAATGACGATTCTCCAATACCATCACGAATTACAGTGGTTGAGAATTCGAAGGAAACTTATTTTTATTTTTTGATAGACAATCAACTGTTAGCGATTGTGCAATAAGTTCGACTACACACTACACCCTGTATAAATTTCAGGTTTTTGAGTGAGTTAAAAAGCAGTGCCTATTAGTATATAATTCATAATTAGTATATATTGTAATTGAAGATGACATTTTGTAATCGATATATTATAAAACAGACGTGGAAAAATCCTTATACATAATATTTTAGTTGGAACGATGCTGAATTTTGTTGTTGTTGATATTATTTATTATTCATATTATAATTTTTATGAATGACGTCATGACCTTGAAAATTGTTTGTTTGATAGAACCGAGAAAAATTATGAGTCTGTTCAATTATTTCCATAGGGATAAATTTTTCTGGATCCATGAAACAAAGCACATAGAAGACACGAAACAGAGCGGTATGTAGTGGAAATGATTCTGTGGAACTTGGAACGGGAAAAAAATAATTGTTGTAACTTTTCCCGTCGGAAATTCAAATAGAACATGAGTTCTGAAAGCATCGAGTTCTCAATGTGATTCGAGTAATATTCTGGCCTTACTACCTCAACAAATATTTTTTTTATATCAGATGACAAGCTCATTATTTGAATTCATGTGAATAAACGTCCTTGAAACTTTTATATATTTTTTCCAATTTACCTATTCTAATTTTCTCTACGGTACATACGGTCTTGATGTTACTCCCAAAACCAGAAGTCAAAGAGTTCAAAACCATTCTGTTCGATTTTCTTTGAAAACTGTTTGTATGATCAGGTCAGTTACGAATTCAAAGAATATAAATAATAGTTTAAAAAAACTAAAAAACACGCTTTTATAGAAAACCAGACTGAAAAAATAGAAAATAAGAAAAACATGTATTTTATTTAAAAAAAAGCGTGGGGTGCATGGTATCACCTCGACCAACAATTACCTGTGATCTGAGACATTTCTCACTTTACTGCCCACGCTTTATTTGAAATAAAATACATGCTTTTTCTTATTTTCAATTTTTTTAGTCTGGTTTTCTATAGAAGCGTGTTTTTCAGTTTTTTTGAACTATTATTTATTTTCTACTTTTTAGTGTGCTTTTTTATGAAAGCTTGTTCTTTTATTTTTTTTTAAACTATTTTTTTTATTTTTTTTTCGCAAATTAAAAAATGGAATGATCTTATCAAATTAGGTAATCATAATCTTCGACCCGTAAAACCCCCACATACCAATTTTGAATAGAATCAGACCATAATCACAAAACTCGGCCGCCATTTTAAAACCGTCATCTTGAATTTTCACATTTTTACAGAAGAATCATAATATCGGACCCCGAAAACTCCCACATACCAATTTTGAATAGAATCAGACCTTAATCACAAAACTCGTCCACCATTTTGGAGCCGTCATCTTGAATTTCCCAATTTTGACAAAAGAATCATAATCTCCGACTACGAAAACCCTCAGATACCAATTTTGAGCCGCCATACTGTTATTTTTCACACAAAAATTTCTTAATGCATTGTCACCAGAATTATGTACACCTGCCAAATTTCAGATCATTCGGACGTCTGGAAATAGGTCAAAATCGCGCCCAAAGGAGTCGGTTACAAACAAACATACAAGTGAAGCTGATATAAAGCGTGTAAAAAATGCATAAGAATTGAGGATTACAGTATGTTGCATCTAGCTACCTTCTTCCATAAGGTTATGATGAATGGTCCTGAAGACATACAGAATGATTTTGTTCCACGGTTGCGAGTGCATTCGGTCAACATCTCAAAAACGAACACAATTACTATCCTTCAAGACTCGACAGCTCTGTCCATTGAAATTTTCTCATATTATTCAATAAAACCAGCCAATGCGCAACCTGATTTTATTGAGAACTACACTAAATGTGCTTTCAAACCTGGTTCAAACATGAACCTATCGTGCTCCTGACTTATATGTGTTCTGTCAATAATTCTGACCGAACTGTTCGACTGCAAATTTCAATATTAAATAGTTGTTTCCGTTGTATATACTGCTCATTCCAATGATAGTTTTGGAGTAGGCATGAATGATGTTTTCATATAGGGTCAATAAGGGGTAATTAAAAACATTTTTTTGTCAATGAATTGTTGATAATCCATAACTTAGTTTCATTCATAAAGAACATTACAAGTCAACCGTCTGCCATTTGGAATCGAATATATAAAACGCCTTGGTTCAATCTGGAAAAAATTGCACATTCAGTTAAGCTACTGAATTTTTTTAACAATAATTGTGGCAGTTTTTTTGGAGGCAGGATGTTGAATTAGCTTCCAGCGATTTGCTATAACCACTTTTTTCGAAAGTTATCGAGGGTGGATGGTCTCAAGTGGCTCACCCGGTGGCTTTTTACTCCTTACACTTTTGCGTCGTGAGTATTTTAGTTCAATAAAAATGATTGCAAAAATATTTCCAGACAAGCTTTCATACGAATGCACTTGAAATGAAAGAATTATGTCTTCAACTGTTCGACCTAGGTAATTCTGTGACTAGCAGATTCAAAGTCCTTTTTTATATTCGCTGCAAGCTTTTGAATCTGCTTCTCACAGGATAACCTAGGTCCAACAATTAAATAAATATATTTTTCCTTTTTGGTGCATTTGAATAAACACGTGTCTAAATTTTTTTTGTAATAATTTTTTTTCAGTCATTCATAAAATCCGTCATCTTCTTGAATTCTGTTGAAAATTGATGATCTTCGACCCAAAAAACCCCCATATATCAATTTTCATTGGAATCGGGCTTCAACTACGAAATTCGTTGCCATATTGGAGCCACCATCTTGAATTTTCGAATTCTTACAAAAAATTAGTGATTTCTTTTCCCGAAAACCCCACCTACTAATTTTGAATGGAATCAAATCATAATCACAAAACTCGTCCGCCATATTTTTTTTTCTCTAGCCAAAATTCTATAATGTCATTTCACGTTAATCGAACAACTAGAAGTGGGTCAAATTCAACTTGTAGGCTTTGATTACAAACCCACAGACAGACATCGGAACAGGTGAAACTAAATAAAAGCTTGTAATGATATTAGCAAAATTGCAATATCTGAACGCAGCATCAGAGACTTGTTGGCTCTTTCCATCAAAATGTCTATGGACATAAATCTAATGTAACCTTTTTATTTGTTCCAGAGCGTTTCAGTAACTGTGTCAGTCTTGACTCTAACCTTCATATCAGTGGATCGATGGTACGCAATCTGTTTTCCTTTGAAGTTCAAATCGACTACCGGAAGGGCGAAAACAGCAATAGGAATTATTTGGATTGTCGCTCTGACTTGTGGTGAGTTGGAATCAGACTATTCAGTTTCTTATTGGTTCTGAGAGGCGGAATACGGAATTGTGTGTGAGGATAATGAGATTCTGTCAGGAAGTAATAAGATTTCAATTTCGGGTTGGGTGACGCTCATACCAGGCACGAATGAAATCGAATACGGAGAGTACCGAGTTCTGATATACCGGGTGACAATGGGACTAGGGCCACGCCTATATCTCTTTCACTCATCAACCGATCTGAATGAAATTTCGTAAATAGATATGACACAGAATTTTGGATTGACCGACATATGGAAACAAAATGTCCGTCTTCTGGTTTTGCCAGAATAGCCACCAACTTCGATTAGAACACCCTGTATGTTTGATATTTTTTGGATTCTACGGCTCAAATCACGACAGTGTTGCCAAATTTTTATTTCACAATTTAAAAAAAAATCTCAATTTTTTTTCAGCCCAGGAGGCCTTGATCGGGTTAAAAATCTATACTTATTTACATCAGTAACTCATTGTTATAGCCATTTCATCAATAAGATCAATAACAAATCCTACAGCAGGAATAAAAATTTTCTGAACGCATTTTCAACGAAAGAATCTTTTTTTTCAAATGGTACCTACCAAGGGCCATCTTGCCATTCGATAGAGAGTTTAATTACCAATTCAACGATATACATTATGTACCTCTTGCTTTTCGTTCAAAACTAAAAACGATCAGTCATTGAAATTGTATAATATTTCATACTATGCCTACAAACTCCAATGAGTTATCCGTTCAGGTTTGATAAAATGAAAGGTAGCCGTGGAATCATGAAAAAGAGAAGGTGATTAATGTCATGTAGAGAGTGAAATACCAATTATACTTGTCATTCCGTTTCATTCGTTAAATTTTTTTTTGAAATGGAAAATAATAATCGTTATTCTCGAAACGAACACATCGATATGATATTGATATACGGAGAATGTCAGAAGAACGCTGTCAATGCTAGAATGCTATACGCTATTCATTATCCGTTAAGATGGCACCCATCGAGGACATATTTCAGGAAATAGGAAAGAACCAGCTGATCAAAACCACATCCACTTCATCGTCAGTGAAGAAGCGGAAACTAATGTTTCAGCATATTTTAATTTCTCTCCATCCTCAGTGTGAGAATTCGAAATCAAATGTGGAATCAGCAGGAAAAGTGCCAGAAATGTATCGAAGAAACATAAATATTGCTCCTATAAATACAGTTTGCATCAGCATCTATATGAAAATAACCCAGAAGGGAGACTAACTTATTGTAATTGGCTTTTTCGTTATCATAATTTAGATAATGGTTTTGTCTCGAAGATACTGTTTACAGATTAGTCTAGGTTTATGAATAATGGTATGTTCAATAGAAATAATACAAGGTATTGAGCTCAAGAAAATCCTAGGTTGCTGAGAGAAGGTAATTTTCAGAAAAATTTCGATTCAACGTCTGGGTGGGAATCTAAGGGACGAGAATCATTGGACCAATTCTTTTCGAAGGGCCTCTGACGGGCCAAAGATATCTACAATTATTAGAGCGATATTCTGAATGATATCAACGATTTACCTGAGAACATCAGGCAAAATATGTTTTTTCAGCAGGATGGTGCAGGACCACATAATGCTAATATCGTTCGGCAATATCTTTGTGATACCTAGAGGTAGAGATAGATTGGAAAGAATGGTCCAGCCAGATCGCCCTATTGATTTTAATGTATAGGGTCATATAAAATCAAAAGTATTCTCTAAGAGTCGAACTTCTTTGGAGGACTTGAGAGATAGAGTTGAGCGCATTTCAGCATATTCCCGCTCACGAACTGATAAATGTGATGAGGTGTACAATGAATAGAACTTGTCTATGTGTTAGGAAAAACGGGCAACACTTCGAATATATTTGGTCATTAATAAATAGAATGACTTTTCGATGGTTGTGAAACTCTCCTATTGAAAATAGGATAATGGTATTGTGAGTAATAATTCGTACGTTGAATGTTTCACTGTTTCAGTCGTTACATTTATTCAAAGAGTTTGATTAAATTGAAAAAGTCGATTATTTCTGGTAGTTCATCGTTACCATTCTGAAGTAAAGTATGAAAGAATGAATAGATGTCATGTTACCTACCAATTTTTTCAGATTGATTTCATTTTGGTAGATGGCTCTTTACGTTTTGAACGAAAATGAAGTGATACATAATGTATATCGTTGAATTGGTGATTCAATTATCTATCGAATGGCATGATGGCCCTCGGTAGGTACCATTTGAAAAAACGATTTTTTCGTTGAAAGTGCATTCAGATGATTTCAATTCCTGCTGTAGGATTCGTTATCGATTTTATCGATGAAATGACTATTACTATGAGTTACTGATGTAAATTAGTATAAATTTAAACCTGATCAAGGCCTCCTGGGCTGAAAAAAAATATTAGTAATTTTTTTTTTTCGATTGTAAAATGAAAATTTGGCAACACTGTCGTATGTATGTGAGCCGTATAATCTGAAAAACATTAAACATACAGGGTGTTCCATTTTAAAAATCGAAATTGGTAGCTTCCATATTTCTGTCACTCCAAAATTGTGTCTCATATCTATATACAAAATTTCATTCAAATCGGTTGATAAGTGAAGGAGATATAGGCATGGCCCTAGTCCCATTGTCACTTGGTATACTGAGATGACAAGCGTATGTTTCCTCTCAGAGTTTCGTCAGAAATGCATAAAACCAACGATCTCAAGTTTTGTATTTCGTGCATTTTTCATTTCAATTATCGCATAGCGCTTTCGACCTATAAGGCCATCTTCAGTGCTTGCCTGCAAACTAAGCGAATGACAGGAGGTTGTTATTTGTATGTTATTTCAATGAATAATTGTCGAAGTATCACTCACTCATCAGGCAAGAACAGGGGCAAAAAAAAAATATAGACATTCACAGAGTTAAAATGGTTATAAATATAAAAATGTAACAAACAGTGGAAAAATTCAACTTATAAATAAAGAATTTGTCAACTGCCGAACTTTCCCAATTTGTCAATCCTAAAATTGAAGAACATATAAGTTCATGACATATATGCATTAAGTACCAATATTGATAATAAAGACAACAAACGTGAAGCCAAAACAAATGAAGCATGGCTATCGCTCGTACTCTCTCTAATCGGCAACGTTAGATTGATGCGCATGCGCGGAAATGAAGGCGTGACATGTGCTAGTCAAGAGTTGATCTATCAGTGTTGTTCCTCTCTCACATGTCTTGTTCCATCATGATTGAACTGAAAGCGTAGGTGTAGTAGTACTTCAACGTAATTTTTTTCAAATTGAAATATCCATAGTGGTTATTTATTGTGTATTGTGTCTGGTTGTGTGATTTTTTTTGTTTGAATTGTTATTCCTATTTTATTATTGATTTTATTCTATTGTTATAATTTTTGTTGTGTTTCATTTTCATTAAATTATAGTTGTGTTCGTAGTTTTTTTTGGTTCCGTTCATAGACTTTTTCAATTATGTCCGCGAAAAACCTACAAATTTGTTTCCTTCACCGTTACAAAATCAAGAATATGTATAAGAATGTATAAAGCTGAAGAGTATGAAGCTTTACCCCTGCTGGTGACCAGGTTTGGCTGTACGATCCGCGTAGGGAGAAAAGTGTATTCCCCAATCGTCACAGTTTTGGGGGGCGGGGTATTAGTTAATTCTTGCTTTCAGCTTCAAAATGCGCCAGGCCATGAGTTCAAATATATTTGGAAAACTCATTGAAAACATACAGTTATTTATTTCAAAGACATGACGGGTTGAGTAAACAAGTTTTGGGATTTTCTTGAACATTGTAAGTATCACGTTGCTGATCAATATTCCAAGATTCAAATACATCAATAAAATTATTTTTTGTAATCTTATACAAATATAACTGTGACGATTTGCCCGGTGTTATATTTGCATATGAAAATATCCTGAAACAAGGCCCCGATAAATCACGCAATAAACACGAAGCAAATACTCTTTAGTTTTGTATCTGGACATTTCCGGTTTGTTGAATCTTGATGAAGATAAAACAGTAAAAACACTTGATACTTTTTTCGGTTTTGTGATATACTGTTCAGTCTGAAAAATGTAAAAAACATGTCATTTTGTGAATGATATATGCCCATACTCTGCTTTACTCAATGAACTCGCCGCCAATTTGTGTATGTAATTATTTTTCTGTTAATCCCAGCATATAACAATAAGATTTGAATCATCCAAAAAAGGATCAATTATAATTACTTAGAGATGATATTACTGGCACAACACAAATATTTTGTCCCCTCCGAAAATCTGTCGAACTTATTTTTCCTTGAAATTACTGCCATAAGTGACATTCATAATTTTCTGATTTCACGCATACGCTCCTGCATATTGCATATGCATATGCATATTGCATATGCATATTGCATATGCATATTGCATATGCATATTGCATATGCATATTGCATATGCATATTGCATATGCATATTGCATATGCATATTGCATATGCATATTG
Source organism: Gonioctena quinquepunctata (assembly GCA_018342105.1). Lineage (NCBI taxonomy): Eukaryota > Metazoa > Arthropoda > Insecta > Coleoptera > Chrysomelidae > Gonioctena > Gonioctena quinquepunctata. Next base: position 73,590 of record JAFIRS010004436.1, read on the forward strand.
CATATGCATATTGCATATGCATATTGCATATGCATATTGCATATGCATATTGCATATGCATATTGCATATGCATATTGCATATGCATATTGCATATGCATATTGCATATGCATATTGCATATCCATATTGCATATGCATATTGCATATGCATATTGCATATGCATATTGCATATGCATATTGCATATGCATATTGCATATGCATGAAAACAGCCGACTCATCATAATCATAACGGGGGTTTATAAAATATTACTTCTCTGAAATGTAAACTGTTCAGTTGATCTTGTCTCCATTATCAACTGTATATGTATTGTTCGTTGAATTGATTTTTACTTTCTTTTCTATAGTCAATATATGAGAAATGCTTCCGTAGATACCAGTTATATAGTTTTCTCACACACAAATCAACCTTATTTATTTTTCTACCTACATCCGAAAAAGCAAGAAAAATAAAATTTAAACCACCAGACTCAAAACTTGTTAAAATGTCACTTCAACACCAAATACCTTGAATTCATTCTTACCTAGCGTATAAATTTTCCATACGATAAAGAATTTGAGTAATCCCAAAAGACCACTTTTAGATTTTAGTTCGCTCTGAAATTATGATTATATTCAACGTGGAACCTACACTACTATTTCTATCTATCCCGTATGAATTACATGAAAATGATCTCACAATACGCGGACGACAATCACCCTGAATCAATCCGTTATTGATCCAATCGCTTTTTGATTCCAAAATTTTTCTATTTTACAGAAAATAAATTCTATTACCAAAAAACAAAATCACGCCAAGAAAGGCAACTAATCGTTTCAAAAATTCCCTGAAAATTCTGGCTCTCTCGAAAAATAATTCTATCGAAAAAAAACTCTTTCGTGAAACAATTCAATTGTTATTCGAAACAATTCAATTGTTGAAACGTTTTTCAAAGAACTATTCGAATCCCGACAAAAAAACCGCACCAAAGCTCAACTATTCGCCTTGATGACCCGTCAGAGACTCCCTATTCTTCCTTCGTTTTCGCGCTTGAAAATTCGCTTCATTAGGTGTGGCTCGACTAATTAATTTGATAGGTTTGTTAGCTTTGACGTAGTCAAATCTTATTGGCTAAAATCTGTGGCCTTATTTCTCCAGTTGAATTGTTTCCACGACCGATTTTTTGCAGTTTTAGCATAACGATGATTCCACCATAATCATTTGGTTATCTGAACAAATTCGGCCATAACTTCCTGCCTTGAATAAATCTGCAATAGAGACAGAAATCTGTAATTTATCGATATCCAGCTAATATTCCATCAAAAATGAAAAGCGTCTCATTCCTTAACACTGCTGACTACACATACCTATACAATAAATGTATTTCGGTCGAATGAAAAAACAACTACTTCCCTGGCTAATGCCTCGGTGGACGTTGAATGACATCCGATGGATAAACGTTTAAAGTCCTACAAGGTACTTTGCAAACGTTTGTTGCGAAATGGATAAATATTAACCACCATATTCAGGTAGACCTCCTGAGTCACAGGAAAGAAATCTGCAATACAGCAGACATTTATCATTGTCTGCTTGACCCACCTCGTACTGATGAGGGGCAAATACCCTAAAATTGGTCTACAGGTGGTCAGTATGAGTAAGGTGGTTGCCGACATTCATCTATTGTGTAGGTATTTGTAAAAAATAAATAGTTTTGATGAATATTCAACCGACATTCATCTATTGTGTAGGTATTTGTAGTCAGCAGTCTTGAGGAATAAGACATTTTGCATATTTGTCGAAATATTAGCTGGCTATCGATATGTCACAGATTTCTGTCTCTATTGCAATTTATGTCCTGAGACTCGGGAGGACATTTCCGTCGGTAATGTTTTAGTTGCTCTAGTTGCGTTGAGATGGCGTTTGCTAATGGTGTTGTCCATTCCGCTGATTCAATCTCAGTGAAAGCTACGAAGTGGATGGATTTTAATCGTTTCAGTCAGGTATAGCAGACATAATTCACTGTCTGCTCGACCCACCTTGTACTGATGAGGACAAATACCCTGAAACCGGACTACAGGTGATCAGCCTGAGTGAGATCGTTGGTAATCATCCATTCCGCAACATTCTGCAAAATACCTTGTAGGACTTTGGTCGTTTATCCATCGGATGTCATTCAACGTCCGTCGAGGCAATAGCCAGGAAAGTAGTTGTTTTTGGCTGGATGTTCGACCGACATACACCCATTGCATAGATATTCGTAGTCAGCAGTCTTGAGGAACAAGACGTTTTTTATTTTTGATTGAGTAAACATATTATTATGTAACTCCTAACCTCGATGATATTTTGGTCACGAAATGAGAGACATTTTTCAAGCGTTCTTTCCGAATCTGGTAGGTTGCCTATCAGTATATTCCATATCAGGGGGTATTCCACTTATAATTTTTAATGAAACAATCGATGTTTTACAAAATTTCCAATACAACTATTTTTATTATACCCAAACTATAGTTTTTTCGTATACAATACAAAGTATTGATAAAACTCAAGGACTTTCATAAACATTATCTCAAATAAATCAGAATTGATCCCATTCAAAAATCCACAAACACTCACAAGGTTTTGTTATTTATACAATAACCCCATAAGATTCATATTATTATTTCTTTCGAACCATACAATCTCGCAATGAAATTATAAAATTAACAATTATCATTTCACATCAAAATAATCTAAAAACTCTCATTTTTCCATAAACATAATAACTGAGTGTTACGATGCTACATTTCCTTAATTTTTGAGTATTTAAGTGAACATTTTCATTTCTGTTTCCCTATGTCTCTCTGGGTTTATCCATAGGGGTTTCCCCCAAATTTCTGTTAACCAGCCACTCCTTACAGCGGACTTTCAGTACTCTATATTCTCTCTATCATCTTTATATGAAAAATATGCACTTGAGATAGTTTAGCGTTTCCTCTTCAGATACCCTCCAGTTATGAATATCTGCCGTAACTTTTGATGTTGCCAAAGGGACATCTATGAAAAACTGGATCTCTCCTCTGATGAAAGTCAGAGCATTACCATTATTAATAGGATAGATCCATAGCATATACTTATTTCACGATATATTATCACCTTCTTCATGTGAAGGACTTGGCTTTGAAAACTAGTGTTATATACTTTTCTGAAAGATACCTATAATCACAAAAAATATATTTTTACTCTGTTTTTCGCATATTGAATATTCACAATTCGTGTAATACTCTTTCTTCTAAACTAAATAGCTTTTTTGATTATTTTCATAACAAAGTTTCAGCACTCACTTAACTCTGAAAAATCACCAAATTTGAATAAAAAAATATAATTGTTGTGATGAATACAAACTCTCAATCAATGCTCTATGAGACTCCCATAACCAGTGCTTCATATTCGAGAAACATGAGGACGTTTTTCTGATGAAAAGATTTGATAGCAAAGGCAACAATAACAATTTTTCCATTCATATTAGTGTATAATGCCATTTATAACAAATCACAGTAGTTAAAAATTCGAAGAAAAAATTTTTAAACATGTTTTGTTCTTTGTGTAAAATTCGACAAAATTTTAGGTGACTAATACCAGGAGACCTACACAGAGGAACACTTGAACGGATTGTGTGGTAAATGTATTCATTGTATGCTTTCTGAGATAGATATTCAATTCCAAAGTGAATAAAACAACTAACCTTGTTATATCTAAACTGGTGATGAAGTCAGAACTAGTTGACTCCATATGCAATATGCATATTGCATATGCATATTGCATATGCATATTGCATATGCATATTGCATATGCATATTGCATATGCATATTGCATATGCATATTGCATATGCATATTGCATATGCATATTGCATATGCATATTGCATATGCATATTGCATATGCATATTGCATATGCATATTGCATATGCATATTGCATATGCATATTGCATATGCATATTGCATATGCATATTGCATATGGAGTCAACTAGTTCTGACTTCATCACCAGTTTAGATATAACAAGGTTAGTTGTTTTATTTACTTTGAAATTGAATATCTATCTCAGAGAGCATACAATGAATACATTTACCACACAATCCGTTCAATTTCTTTTAGGTCTCCGTATAGTCACCTAAAATTTGTCGAATTTACACAAAGAACAAAACATGTTTAAAATGTTTTCTTCGAATTTTAACTACTGATTTGTTATAAAATGGCATTATACATATGAATGGAAAAATTGTTATTGTTGCCTTTGCTATCAAATCTTTTCATCAGAAACGTCCCCATTTTCTCGAATAAGAAGCACTGGTTATGGAGTAGCATAGAGCATTGATTGAGAGTTTGTATTCATCACAACAATTATATTTTTATTCAAATTGTGATTTTCAAAGTTAGGTGCTGAAACTTTGTTATGAATAATCAAAAAGCTATTTAGTTTAGAAGATAGAGTATTACACGAATTGTCAATATTCAATATGCAAAACAGAGTGAAAATATATTTTTGTGATTATAGTATCTTTCGAAAAGTATATACACTAGGGGTTTCAAGGCCAAGTCGTTCACATGAAGAAGGTGATAATATATCGTGAAATAGTATATGTAGGATCTATCCTATTAATAATGGTAATGCTCTGACTTTCATCAGAGAAGATCAAGTTTTCATAGATGTCCCTTTGGCAACATCAAAAGTTACGGCAGATATTCATAACTGGAGGGTATCTGAAGAGGAAACGCTAAACTATCTCAGTGCATATTTCTATAAAGATGATAGAGAAATATAGAGTACTGAAAGTCCGCTGAAGTGGCTGGTTAACGAAATTTGGGGATAAACCCATAGAGACATAGGAAACGAAATAAAATGTTCACTAAAATACTCAGGAAATGTAGCATCGTAACCTCAGTTATTCGGTTTATGGAAAATGAGAGTTTTAGATTATTTTGAGTGAAATGATAATTGTTAATTTTATAATTTCGCGAGTTGTATGGTTCGAAAGATAATAATATGAATCTTATGGGTTATTGTATAAATAACAAAACCTTGTAAGTGTTTGTGATTTTGAAGGATCAATTCTGATTTATTTGAGAATAATGTTTATGAAAGTCCTGAGTTTTATCAATACTTTGTATTGTTACGAAAAACTATAGTTTGGTATAATAAAAATAGTTGTATTGAAATTTGTAAAACATCGATTGTTCATTAAAATATAGTGGAATACCCCTGATATGGAATATACTGATAGGCAACCTACCAGATTCGAAAGAACGCTTGAAAATGTCTCTATTTCGTGACCAAATATCATCGAGTTAGGAGTTACATAATAATATGTATACTCAATCAAAAATAAAAATCATCTTGTTCCTCAAGACTGCTGACTACAAATATCGGTCGAACATCCAGCCAAAAACAACTACTTTCCTGGCTATTGCCTCGACGGGCGTTGAATGACATCCGATGGATAAACGACCAAAGTCCTACAAGGTATTTTGCGAATGTTGCGGAATGGATGATTACCAACGATCTCACTCAGGCTGATCACCTGTAGTCCGGTTTCAGGGTATTTGTCCTCATCAGTACAAGGTGGGTCGAGCAGACAGTGGATTATGTCTGCTATACCTGACTGGAACGATTAAAATCCATCCACTTCGTGGCTTTCTGAGAAAATATACCTTAAACCAACGCAACTAGAAACTAAACATTACCGACGGAAATGTCCTCCGAGTCTCAGGACATAAATCTGCAATAGAGACAGAAATCTGTGACATATCGATAGCCAGCTAATATTTCAACAAAAATGCAAAATGTCTTATTCCTCAAGACTGCTGACTACAAATACCTACACAATAGATGAATGTCGGTTGAATATTCATCAAAACTATATTTTTTTTTCCTGGGTAATTCCTCGACGGACGTTGAATGACATCCGATGAATAAACGTGCAAAGTCCTACAAGGTACTTTGCAAATGTTTGTTGCGAAATGGATAAATACTAACCACCTTACTCAGACTGACCATCTGTAGACCAATTTTAGGGTATAGCCAATAAGATTTGACTACGTCAAAGCTAACAAACCTATCGAATCAATTAGTCGAGCCACACCTAATGAAGCGAATTTTCAAGCGCGAAAACGAAGGAAGAATAGGGAGTCTCTGACGGGTCATCAAGGCGAATAGTTGAGCTTTGGTGCGGTTTTTTTGTCGGGATTCGAATAGTTCTTTGAAAAACGTTTCAACATTGAATTGTTTCGAATAACAATTGAATTGTTTCACGAAAGATTTTTTTTTCGATAGAATTATTTTTCGAGAGAGCCAGAATTTTCAGGGATTTTTGAAACGATTAGTTGCCTTTCTTGGCGTGATTTTGTTTTTTGGTGATAGAATTATTTTTCTGTAAAATAGAAAAATTTTGGAATCAAAAAGCGATTGGATCAATAACGGATTGATCCAGGGTGATTGTCGTCCGCGTATTGTGAGATCATTTTCATGTAATTCATACGGGATAGATAGAAATAGTAGTGTAGGTTCCACGTTGAATATAATCATAATTTCAGAGCGAACTAAAATCTAAAAGTGGACTTTTGGGATAACTCAAATTCTTTATCGTATGGAAAATGTATACGCTAGGTAAGAATGAATTCAAGGTATTTGGTGTTGAAGTGACATTTTGACAAGTTTTGAGTCTGGTGGTTTAAATTTTATTTTTCTTGCTTTGTTGATAAAAATGCATATGTTTTACTCATTGGTGATTTAAAAAAAAAAGGCAAGTATTGTGACTGAAAACTTTTTTTCATCAATGTTTATATTATAATTTATTAAACCCTCAAAATATTTATTTTTTTCATTTCTACTGGATTACATGATAACCAATTTTCCAAAGTTCCACGATGTTTCGTCAAAAAATTATTTTTGCCTCAGCTTCCAATTGATTCTCGCATGCTAGTTTTCCTAAATAATTTTTGGTTGCTTGATGAGTAAGAAGGGATTTTAGATTTTTTCTTTCAATTTTACTATTGTATTTATTCCAGGAATATGCATTACTCATGGAAGTTGTAGGGCTTTGTTCACTGGTCGGAACCAATCAACTTAAATTTTGTATTTCGTGCAATTTTTATTCGCAGAGCGCTTTCGACTTACAAGGTTATCTTCAGTGTTTACCTGCAAAGGTTGTTATTGATATATTATTTAAATGAATGATTGTCAAAGTAACACTTTCTCATCAGGCAAGAACAGGGACAACCCATAGAATATAGACATTCACAAAGTTAAAATGGTTGAAACTATAAAAATGTAACGAAGAGTGTAAAATGACCAGCTTTGTCGACTGCACCTTCCATAATGTGTCAATCCCAAAATTGAAGAACAGATAAGTTTATGAACACAAGTAGACAACGAGAAGGAAAACAAGATGTTCTAAGGTTCAACTTGGAGTAACCAGAAGTTAGCCAACTAACCGAATGGTCAATGTCTGATCTAACCTAGAATTGTTATTTTATTATGTTATCGTATAATTCATTTACGAAAAATTCATGGACGGTTCAAGTGTACCTGAATTCACTCCAAGCGTCTGTAAAGTGGAATGAAAAAATTGAACAGTTCTTTCATTCGACTTCACACGCTTGAAGTAAATTCAGGTTCACTTGAGCTATCCATCATTTCGGAAAAAATCATACGATTCTTTAAATAACAATTCTAGGTAAGATAAATTCACAGTTCGACTAGTTGGCAAACTTATGGTAACTTCAAGTTGAACCTCAGAACATTCTTTCTTCTTAATCTTCTTCTCATCTACTTGTGTACATAAACCATATATTCATTAACGACGAATATGGATAACTAGCCATGACAGCAATGTAATGAAAGTGAGGTAGGTTTATGTATGTCTTTTCTTGTTATATGTCAGCACATAGGCGGAGCAATATGCATATGTAATATGCATATGCAATATGCATATGCAATATGCATATGCATATGCAATATGCATATGCAATATGCATATGCAATATTGCATATGCATATTGCATATGCATATTGCATATGCATATTGCATATGCATATTGCATATGCATATTGCATATGCATATTGCATATGCATATTGCATATGCATATTGCATATGCATATTGCATATGCATTGCATATGCATATTGCATAAGCATTTTGCATATGCATATTGCATATGCATATTGCATATGCATATTGCATATGCATATTGCATATGCATATTGCATATGCATATTCATATGCATATTGCTCCGCCTATGTGCTGACATATAACAAGAAAAGTCATACATAAACCTACCTCACTTTCATTACATTGCTGTCATGGCTAGTTATCCATATTCGTCGTTAATGAATATATGGTTTATGTACACAGTAGATAGAAGAAAAGAAAAAAAAATTTCTAAGGTTCAACTCGAGAGTTACCAGAAGTTTGCCAACTGTCGAATTAGAATGTCTGATCTTCCTAGAATTGTTATTTTTGTTATGGAATCGTATGATTTTCCAAAATTGATGGACTGTTCGGTGAACCGAATTTCTTCAATCGTTGAAGTCGAATGAAAGACTGTTCAAATTTTTTGATTCCATTTACAGACGCTTGGAAGTCAGGTACACGAACCGTCCATGTTCGTAAATAAATACGATAACAATAAAATAACATTCTAGGTTGATCGAACATTGACCATCGGTGTTCAACTCTGGTTACTCAAGTTACAAAATCTTGTTTTCCTCTTTGATCTACTGTGTTCATAAACTTATCTGTTCTTCAATTCAGGATTGACTTATGGAAGGTTGCTCTTCAAAGCTGATCCACACTCTTGTTACATTTCGTTAACCAACTTTGAATGTATTCTATGGGTTGTCCCCTGATTCTTACCTGATGAAAAGTGTTACTTGACAATCATTCATTTAAAATTATCAATAACAACCTTGCGGTAAACACGAAGAAACTGAAGCGAATAGGCTCTGCAAAAAAATTGCACCGAAATTTAAGTTGATTGTTCCGACCAGTCAAGCCACATGTAATGCATATTCTGTAATACAATAGTAATGAAGGAAAAATCTATGCATATTGCATATGCATATTGCATATTGCATATTGCATATTGCATATTGCATATGCATATTGCATATGCATATTGCATATGCATATTGCATATGCATATTGCATATGCATATTGCATATGCATATTGCATATGCATATTGCATATGCATATTGCATATGCATATTGCATATGCATATTGCATATTGCATATGCATATTGCATATGCATATTGCATATGCATATTGCATATGCATATTGCATATGCATATTGCATATGCATATTGCATATTGCATATGCATATTGCATATGCATATTGCATATGCATATTGCATATGCATATTGCATATGCATATTGCATATGCATATTGCCTATGCATATTGCATATGCATATTGCATATGCATATTGCATGAAAAATGAGAGTTTTTAGATTATTTTGATGTGAAATGATAATTGTTAATTTTATAATTTCATTGCGAGATTGTATGGTTCGAAAGAAATAATAATATGAATCTTATGGGGTTATTGTATAAATAACAAAACCTTGTGAGTGTTTGTGGATTTTTTGAATGGGATCAATTCTGATTTATTTGAGATAATGTTTATGAAAGTCCTTGAGTTTTATCAATGCTTTGTATATGCATATGCAATATGCATATGCAATATGCATATGCAATATGCATATGCAATGTGCATATGCAATATGCATATGCAATATGCATATGCAATATGCATATGCAATATGCATATGCAATATGCATATGCAATATGCATATGCAATATGCATATGCAATATGCATATGCAATATGCATATGCAATATGCATATGCAATGTGCATATGCAATGTGCATATGTGCATGTGCAATGTGCATATGCAGTATGCATATGCAATATGCAATATGCATATGCAAGTTATTGACAAATTGAATCATTTTTCCATAGGAAATATAATTTGGTGAACGCAATAACTTATCGGGGTGAACTAATCAGTTTGCCCTTTCTACACTTGTATAGATTTTCCTGATTATATTTTCATTTTCAGACTGTGGAAGGTTACCCAAAAATCATGTCAAGAAACGTTGTTCCTCCACAAAAAACCACATTCATTCAATACAATATGCAATATTGCATATGCATATTGCATATGCATATGCATATGCATATGCATATGCATATGCATATGCATATGCATATGCATATTGCATATGCATATTGCATATGCATATTGCATATGCATATTGCATATGCATATTGCATATGCATATTGCATATGCATATTGCATATTGCATATTGCATATTGCATATTGCATATGCATATTGCATATTGCATATTGCATATTGCATATTGCATATTGCATATTGCATATTGCATATTGCATTGCATATTGCATATTGCATATTGCATATTACATATTGCATATTGCATATTGCATATTGCATATTGCATATTGCATATTGCATATTGCATATTGCATATTGCATATTGCATATTGCATATTGCATATTGCATATTGCATATTGCATATTGCATATTGCATATTGCATATTGCATATTGCATATTGCATATTGCATATTGCATATTGCATATTGCATATTGCATATGCATATTGTCATATGCATATTGCATATGCATATATTGCATATGCATATTGCATATGCATATTGCATATGCATATTGCATATGCATATTGCATATGCATATTGCATATGCATATTGCATATGCATATTGCATATGCATATTGCATATGCATATTGCATATGCATATGCATATTGCATATGCATATTGCATATGCATATTGCATATGCATATTGCATATGCATATTGCTCCGCCTATGTGCTGACATATAACAAGAAAAGTCATACATAAACCTACCTCACTTTCATTACTATTGCTGTCATGGCTAGTTATCCATATTCGTCGTTAATGAATATATGGTTTATGTACACAAGTAGATGAGAAGAAGATTAAGAAGAAAAAATGTTCTAAGGTTCAACTCGAAGTTACCAGAAGTTTGCCAACTAGTCGAACTGTGAATGTCGATCTTACCTAGAATTGTTATTTTGTTATGGAATCGTATGATTTTTTTCCTAAAATTGATGGACTGTTCAAGTGAACCTGAATTTACTTCAAGCGTGTGTGAAGTCGAATGAAAGAACTGTTCAAATTTTGATTCCACTTTACAGACGCTTGGAGTGAATTCAGGTACACTTGAACCGTCCATGAATTTTTCGTAAATGAATTATACGATAACATAATAAAATAACAATTCTAGGTTAGATCAGACATTGACCATTCGGTTAGTTGGCTAACTCTGGTTACTCCAAGTTGAACCAGAACATCTTATTTTCCTTCTTGTTGTCTACTTGTGTTCATAAACTTATCTGTTCTTCAATTTTAGGATTGACACATTATGGAAGGTTGGCAGTCGACAAAGCTGGTCTATTTTACACTCTTCGTTTCATTTTTATAGTTTTAACCATTTTAACTTTGTGAATGTCTATATTCTATGGGTTGTCCCTGTTCTTGCCTGATGAGAAAGTGTTACTTTGACAATCATTCATTTAAATAATATATCAATAACAACCTTTGCAGGTAAACACTGAAGATAACCTTGTAAGTCGAAGCACTCTGCGAATAAAAATTGCACGAAATACAGAATTTAAGTTGATTGGTTCCGACCAGTGAACAAAGCCCTACAACTTCCATGAGTAATGAATATTCCTGGAATAAATACAATAGTAAAATTGAAAGAAAAAATCTAAAATCCCTTCTTACTCATCAAGCAATATGCATATTGCATATGCATATTGCATATGCATATTGCATATGCATATTGCATATGCATATTGCATATGCATATTGCATATGCATAGTGCATATGCATATTGCTATATATTGCATATGCATATTGCATATGCATATTGATATGCATATTGCATATGCATATGCATATTGCATATGCATATTGCATATGCATATTGCATATGCATATTGCATATGCATATTGCATATGCATATTGCATATGCATATTGCATATGCATATTGCATGAAAAATGAGAGTTTTTAGATTATTTTGATGTGAAATGATAATTTTTTTTTTAAATTTTTTTTCATTTATGGTTGAAAGTAAAAATTGAAATTTTTTTTTGCAAAATTGATTTTTATTTTTTTAAAGGGACAATTTGATTTTTTAAAAAGTTTTAAATCCTTTTTTTATCAAACTTTGTTTTTCGAAAAAAAAAGTTTGGGGTAAAAAAAAATTTATTAAATTTTTAAAAATCGTTGTTTCATTAAAAAACAAAAAACAATACAAACAATTAATAACAAAAAATTCAAAATATTCTTGAAATGCAATTCAAAATAAATATAAAAAAACAATATCAAAATTCAAATCAAATAATTTAAAACATTTTTTCAAATGCAAAATGCAATATCTACAATTCAATACAATATCAATATCAATATCAAAATCTATCAAAAACAATATGCATATCAATATCATATCAATTCCCTATCAATTCATTCAATATCATATCAAATTCTTCAATTCATTCAAATTATCAATATCAATAAATTTCATTTTAATTCATATGCAAAAACATATCAAAGCATATTTATATCAATTCATATCTATCATATCTTGATATAATTTTCATATTTCATATCAATTCATATCAATTCATATCAATATCATATCAATTCATATCAATATAAAATCAAAATGCAATTTTTCAAAGCAATTCATTCTTCATATCAAATGATACAATATGCAAAGCTATCATTCAATTCATTCAATATCATTGTAAAATTACTTATATCAATATGCATATCAATTGCATTCTTTTATTTGATATAAAAAGGGTTTTAGATTTTTTTTTTTCAATTTTACTTTGTTTTTATTCCGGTTGCTTTCTCTGGGGTTGTGGGCTTTTTCACTGGTCGGAACCCAAACAACTTAAATTTTTTATTTCGTCAATTTTTTTTCCAGAGCCTTTCGACTTACAGGTTATCTTCGTGTTTACCTGCAAAAAAGGTTTTATTAATTTTTATTTTAAAAGAATGATTGTCAGGGAACACTTTCTCATCAGGCAAAACAGGGACAACCATGAAAATAGACATTC